>JAPYYV010009315.1:0-16847 GCA_030522625.1 Copidosoma aretas | reverse complement strand
AGTACTTTTTTCTATGATACTAATGATGAACACAAGTTTTAATACTAAAAAATCGATATTTCGAAGTAAAATTAGAATTTTGAGGTTATGTCGAGGTCTTATTTTTCCAAGACAGCGTAATTTGAAGTTATTTCTTATGTATGCACTAGATTACTATATTGAAAGTCTTGAACAGTACTTTTTTTTATTATACTATTTGTATGAACACAATAAACACAAGTTTTAATACTAAGAAATCTATTTTTTGAAGTAAAATTGAAATTTTGAGGTTATGTTTGATTTATATAACGCTGTGAGGGTAAAATTAAGATAGGGCAGCAAAAAAAAAAAATATATGCTTTGTATGTTTGTATGTATCGTCTGCTATTCTTACAAGCTAATTAGTATCATAATATTGAGACTTTTCCATCAGAGCACCAACTTTAAATAGACGGTACACTGTAACATGTAATTCTCATAACTTCTTAATATTTTTCCTTTATTCTTATGCCCAAAAGCTTCAATTTTCATTTTCAATCGTGTCAATATCTTATTTCGTTCATGAGATATTAGATTATGAAAAAACAAATTCGAAAAAGGTCCACTGTGCGGCGTCTTGTGCCAATCTTTGCTATTACGGTTATTGCCTTAGTACAGTTTTAACGGTTGTAAGGCTTACCTACCGATTGCCCTGTATATTGTGGTCCCTTTGGAGATCTTGTCCTTTCTTTTCTTTCTGTAGCATCTCCCGTCCAAATCGTCTGCAGCTCTTCTTGCGTCGCTACTTTGTGGCATGATATAAACGATTGTTTTAGGCGTAGACGGCTGCCTAGGCAATCTCGAAGCTCCTTTTTTATGTTTCTGCCATCTACTACAGACAAAGAAGATATGTTTTGGTGTATCGTTAGACAGTCATTGTGATAGGACGTTGTTTTGATATTTATGCGATGGAGATATTCAATAACGAGCCCATCGCTAATCAGTGGCTAGATACTATAGTAATTATTCTTACTGTGGCTACGCTTAAGACAGGATGTTTGATCAGGTATGAGCCAGCGTGTCCACCTGCCCGCGTTTCACTTATTTTACTCCTGCTGCCCCTTTGCACAGTTTTCATCTTATCAATGATATCTTGCTCTGTCCTATCAAAACGGAACATCTTTTGGCGCTTCTAGGGCAATAGGACGATGAGCACAGTTCTTCCCATAACCATTGTCACTGCCAAGAATACGCTGTCACGCGCAAGCTATTTGCAGGAATCATATCTGATGCACTGGCATAAGGCAATTTTAAAGCCCCTGCTTTGCTTGCGCATCTGCTTACACCGTCACCTTATATGCCTAGGTGCATGAGATTGCAGGGACGGCCGCTTAAACTATTTTTCTCTCATAAGGTATAACATGGGCTTGGGGGGACAAACGACTGCAGCACTGGTCATGCACTTGGCGAATAAGTGATTGAAGCTGTCGACCGTAGCAAGAAGCCGTCTTGCTCTGAGGTACCTTACTGTGGGGCTTTTGTAAATTGCTGCGCCCCTGCGCCCCGTCGTTTTGTGCTGAAGCATTCAACCCTAAGGATACATTTTCAGGACGCCCCTTAGGTACTCTAGTAAACTATGGACTCGCATAGCTGCTCGAATGTCGGACTATTTTGCTGGGATAGAAGCATTTTCGACGTCAAACGTGACCGGGACACAGTTATTCCATTCTTGTCTGGAGTTTACCAAGCTCGATGCAACGCGATTTTTAGACAAATGATAGAATGTTATAAGAATCATATTTCACACTTACGAAAATGGCTTTACAACCACACGCAGACACATAGACGCATAGCAGGTCAACTAATAATGCAAAGCAGGTCAACTCTAATGTTAAACTCGCTTTTTGAACCTTATACTACATCTATCGCTCATGTGCTCATGTTTTTTATCAGGAGCTCTGTATGAGATTCATTATCATTAAATTATCGTTTATTGAAATTCTGATTCATCTAATAATTTAATTTTCTATTTTAATACCTCACTGTTTAAGTAATGCTTTAAATCTTTCTTACTTTAATTCTATTTACTAGAACGTTCAAAGAGAAACTTTTTTTAATTTTAATGAAAAAATATAATTACTGCGGACTCTCTGACTTTGTAGCTAATAATGAAAACACGCGTTTTGTACTCTTATTTCGAGATGCATTTGAACCTTTTACATTTTCAATCTCTGTGTGTCCCAGATTCCATTATGAGAAAAGATTTATTTAGATCTATCGACGCACAAGAAAACTAGTACACTGGTTACTGAATGCGTATTAAAAGATGAAAGAGGTGTTCACGTAACATTAACATTCCCTCTGTTCAAGGTCTTATCTCGGTGTCCTATGAGTATATAAGTACTGCCGACATTAATCATGCATGAGCCTATTCCAACTAGACAATACACAGTCCCCCTACACTAAAGAGCTTGATAATCCACGTACTCTTTGTTTCAGTTTATAACTTAGTCCATTCATCGAACTCTTAGACACAACCAGGTTAATACGCTGTATTCACTACTGAAACGCTAGCCGTTAACTCGGTAAAACAGCTGCACTTAACGTTTGATTTGTCGGGTCGTCGTTAGTAGGAGGCATTAACCTTGTGCGTTTGTGTAGCCTGGACTCTAGCACGTACTCAGCATCTCATATAGGGCGAAATACATCACTAGTGGGTGTTAGATATTTTTAGTGTCCAGAAGCTTTCTCTGGGCTTAGTAGAGAACGACTATATAGTATCTGAGTTAAGAAACGACTTATATCCTCCGGTGCGTGCCGTGATCTGCCTGCCTGAATGGTAGATGATTCATCGCTTGGTAATGTATTATTTACCACGTATTACATGTTTTTACTATTCGATATAAGCACGATTTCGGTGAAGCGCCATCACTGGGAATCGTCAGAATGATTGTTTAGGCCGAGCAGAAGACTTCTCATGCAAAATACATGAACACTGTAATTGATACTAAGCGGCAAAACATTTGTCGTATAAAAACACATAATTATCAACATTAATGTGTAATATAACTATCAGAATTATTGCACTATTCTTTAAGGCTTGCCTGTTAACAGAAAAAGGGATTTGTTAAAATGGATGTCATATTGAAAACAGAATTTGTTTTTATTATTCATACGATCAGTGTTCATTGTCAAATCGAAGCTAAAGGTAAAAGTTGGTCAAATCTCACATTAAACGCGTTAAAGAGTCAAAAATAGGTTCTTTTTTGATACCTGGTTGCGTAATATGAACAACATCAGTTT
The DNA here is from genome assembly GCA_030522625.1 of Copidosoma aretas. Lineage (NCBI taxonomy): Eukaryota > Metazoa > Arthropoda > Insecta > Hymenoptera > Encyrtidae > Copidosoma > Copidosoma aretas. The sequence continues at coordinate 13,586 of JAPYYV010009315.1, read as the reverse complement.
CTAAACTTTCTTGCTCATATAAATTAAAGGGATGTTGCTAATCCGTCTATCATGCGAAAAAAAATCTGATGAGCATTAAGAGGAATGAGTAAAATAAGAACGCTATTTTAGTTGGATGCAGAATATGTTGTAATAAATGTTAAATGCAACTGTATTGCAAGTCATATAAAGAAGCGTAACTATATTTTTACATTATAACTATACATACATAATAAACAGAGTTAATCCAAAACATCGTACGAGAAAGAATGGGGAAAACTTACTCATACTTAATGAGGAATGGATACGAATGCTAGTCCCTAGTAATCATAGATTTACTCCAAAAAAAAGACGATGGAAGTAGAGTCATAGTACTACTATAAGCGGAGATATTTACTATCAACAACATAAATTGTCCTCTTAGAAATATGACAGAACTGCACAGTCTTAAAGCACATTTTTTTGTAATAAGTAGTTTCCTTAAACAAAATGAATAATTTTTCATTGCATAAAATTAAACATAAGGATACAAAAGCCTGCGCCTTGACCCTTATATACTTATATGGTTGTAGTCACATCTACTGCGATACTGTAGGATCTATTTCTTTTGATTTGTATTTATATAAAAAAAAAAATTTGTTTATGTGAGGATAACATAGTAAAGTATGTGTTAAATTAATAGAGCAAAATGAAAGTCACACGTGGTATGAGATGAGGCGTAGCAGAATGAGTGCCAGTTTATGTCACATAAAATAAAATAGAGAATAAAAAATCATGTTTCTAGTTTTGTTAGTAAGTCCCTTCACCAGGGATACAAAAATCTAACGAAATCCATGGAGTATGGCATAGCTTATGAGCACAAAGCCATTTAGGACTATGTTAAAAAATACAAAGCTACTGTTAAGTCTGTTGGAGTATTTGTCATGCCTAGACAGCCCTGATTTTGTGTCAGTCCTGATGTTTTGTTTATGCAAGATGATCAAGTTGACAACGTGCTTGAAGTAAAATGCCCTTTAAATGAGAAAGAAACCTGTCTTTGACAAGGAAACATAACTGTCTAATGTATATTATTCGTAAGCACATTATGACGTCATTTAATTAAATAATTCTCATAAATAATATACCAAGTTTAGTTACAGATGTACGCAGCAGGCTTGAACTATCCTTCCTGCCTTGACCAGGACCCGGACATACTAGACATCTTCCTGACCAAAAACTTGACCATAATCAAAGAAATCTGGACCTCTCCTGATCTCCCCTGCAACCACAACCCAGTAAAGTTAGAAATCCCCAGTTCTCCTTTGATACTCCAGCCACCACTAGCCGCATCGACTGGATCCTCCTAGCCTATAATCTTGAGTCATCCCCTTTTAGATACATGCCTATTAGATCCCAAACAGAACTGGACACAGCAGTTGACGAACTGACAGACGAACTAAACAGATGTACACATGTCTCCACATGAACAAAAACAGCACCACAACAATTGCTTAAGCTCCTACACCATCTTACTCAGTTCATAAAGCGGAAAAAAATAGCCCGCAAACTCTGGTAAAAGTATGGGACCCCAGATCTTAAAGTCATTCTCATCTCCCAAAAAGGGAGATTTAACAAAATTATTTCCAAGGCCAATTCCCCCCCCAATAGTGCTTGGAAATTTAAAAAAAAGCCCCCAAAGGAACCGCCCTCCCCCCCCCCCCCCCCCCCCTAAACAAGAGAATAACACTTACTCGCTCTATTCAGACGAAGCAGAGATCTTCGCTTATTAACTGCGAGATCAATGCTCCCCCAACCCAAGCCCCATCGATTTAGAACAGGAACACGCGATCATCAACCGTACAGTTCAGCAGTAGCTTCTCGTTGATCCGGCTTTCGAACACTCCTCTCCCCTCGAAATAAAAACCATCATTTGCTCTCTAAAAAATCGTAAGGCCCCTGGCAGAGACAGCATTACAAATAGCATCCTTTAAGGTCTCCAACAAAAATTCATCACGGGTACAGGTAACATCACCAATGCTGCAATGCGCTTTTTTTTATTTCCCAATCGCGTAGAAGGAGGCTACCGTCATCTGCCTCCCCAAGCCGGAAAGGCCTCTTAGTTCCCCTGGAGCTATAGACCTATTAGCTTACTTCCATCGATCAGAAAAATCGTCGAGAGCGTCATTCTCACCCGCTCAAATAAACACGTCATGGCTAACAACATTCTTCGTGACGTTCAGCACGCTTTCAGGGCCAGACACTCGGCGGTGCACCATAATCTGAGAGTCACCGAAAACATCTGTGACAGTCTCATTCACAAAAAATTCACTGCGATGGCCTTCTTGGACGTACAGCAGGCCATCGACAGAGTTTGGCACGAGGGCCTACTGCACAAACTCATCCAACTAAATTTTCCGCAATATCTTATCAGGACCAATAAATCTTTTCTATCCGGCGGATTCCACCGCGTTAAAATGGGCATTTCTCTCTCTGACCCGCACCCCATCACTTCAGGAGTTTCACAGGGCTCTAAACTTTCTCTAGCCCTCTTCAATATTTTCTGCTATGACTTACTACACCACAAAGACATCAACACATACATATATGCTGACGTTACTGATAGCTATACGTCAAAACAACACTCACAGTGCACCGCCAAATTAAACGAGAATTTCAAAACTCTCTGTAACTGGTATGGTCTTTGAAGCCCAGCCATCAATGAATCCAAGACTATAGCCATTCTCTTCTCTTGGAAAAATCCCAAGAAAAAGCTCAAGAAGATAAGGGTCAACGGACTAGACATCGAATGGAGCTACTCCGCAAAGTATCTCGGCGTCACGCTGGACAGGTGACTCACATACACAAGTCACATCAACTGCACACGTGGCAAGGCTTACGGGGCCTTTGTTCAGTTGAAACCGTTCTTTAACAACAAATGAGTCGCATAAAAGACAAAGTTTCGCACCTTCAACACCATAATGAGGAGCATTAGCACCTACACCATCCCCACTTGGGGTGCTGCAAAAGAGCACAGTCTCAAGGCCATTCAGGGGGCCTTCGTTAAGATCCTAAGGTCGGTACTGGACATTCCGTAGAACATTAGGAACGCCTAAATCTGCAGGAAGTTGAACATCATCGCTCCCATCAAGGCGGCTCCCATTCTTGCCTCCAGAGTCCGCACTTCCATCACGGACCATACAAACCCCACCATTGTGGCGCTCGCTAACATCCAGCCCAGGGTTTTCGACCTAATTAGGCCCCCCTGTTCCCTAGTGGCACTTCACGACAACTCAGACTACACAACTGATCTACCTACACCCTCATCTTCTTCGGAAGACTCACTCTGGTTTCTCCGCCGATTCTCTTCGGCACGCTCCCTTCTCGAGCACCCAAATTCCCGGCGTACCCCTACGGCCTCAGAATACACAACACCTAAAGAAGCACAAGTACGCCCTTACATACTTAAATTTGCAGCGTACTTACACTTAACATACACACAAGTAAACATAAAATAAAAGAGAAAAAATCAACACATACACATTTCACATGTACGCCCCCATCTACACTAAAAACAGCGTACTCACACTTAACATTCACCCAGATACACAAATTTGATCCACCATATCTATTCCGGCACCAGCCAGTCTTCGAGCTTCGCCCAGACGCGTAAGAGCCACTCCACTCATCTCTTTGAGTGTGAGTTGGACACTAAACTTCTATGTTATTTTCCGTCACCCCCATCCACATGGCAGCTATTTAGTTGTCATATAGTGAGACAAAATATTCCCATTTAATGTCATTGGTTAACTTCATACATATTATTTTAAGAATATTCTCCCTACTATATCAAAAGTGCTTAAATATAGTGATTAAAAAGCTGTAGTGTTATTAATAATCAATATGTATACTTTTAATAAAAGCAATGTTAAGACCGTGATCATTTTACAAGTAATTATCTCACTAATGATTGTAGTGTAAAAATTCTGAAAAAATAGAGGAAATTCGAAGCTGTTCCTTGGAAACATTCAAATAATTAAGTAAATAACATTAAACATACTGTATGTTTTGTAAAATAACAGCTAAAACATATGAAAGAGCTATTTTTCAATACAAAACCCTTCTTAATTGATTGAAAAAACAGCTATGTTTTCAATAATTAGTAAAGATCATTTTCTGGATTTAGATAATCAATTATATATTCATTTAAATTGGCTGCTATGTTCTTCAGCCACTTTTGAGTACAAGTAATTATAACTAAATTGCAGCATTTTATTTACTCTTAGTACAGTATAACTTAAGAGGTGGCGGTACTTACGACCTCTTGAGTTATACTGTCCTAACAGTAAAGAAAATGCCTTAGTGGTAATAATGAGTTATAATTAGTTGTACTTTAAAAGGGCTGAACGATATAGCAGCCAAAACGTTTTGATTTAAGTCTTAAACAATTCTATTTTATTGTTATTTTCATGTTTTTACTCTAAATAAGCCATATATGTTTCTTAATAAAATTGTTAGCTAAATAATTAGTTTAAAAACTTCTTATCAAAAAAAGCTACTAAATCTTAACAGTAAAAATAATAAATGAAAGAAGAATAAGCGATCCCCATGCATACGACAAAGAGTAATCAACATAAGGGTAGAACATCAGACGCGACGTGTAATTCATGTCGAATATATAATTTATAGTAATAAAAATAATAACTCACACTAAGTTAAAAGCTTCTCATTCGCTCGAAAACCATCCAGAAAATTTTTAGTGAAGTTTATGAATTGTTTCTCAAAAACGGCGATAGTTATCAAAAAATTACAGTTGTTACTTTTACTTATCAATTACTTTCTTATTCACAAAGAATTTTTTAAATTCAAAATTTCGTTTATTTAGAAAAACTTGACACCATATTGGAACCCTCATATTGTTTTTGACAATCTGTCCTCTGATTACTAATGATCAACCTTTACAGTCTTATAATCCATTTTGATTATTTATTAGGTATTTTCAGCATGACTTGCAAACCAAAAAATCGTGTTTTTGTGCGTATTTCTGGACGATATCCATCACACGACGAAACCGAATAAGTGTTCAAAATAAAATGGTAAAAAATAAAAAAGAATGAAAATTGTGTCATTATTTTCTAAGTGTCTAAGATAAACCTTGCAATCTTAAAAAAAAGGGGAACTGCCCAAAAATTTTTTGTAATAGTCTTATAATTTTAATAACATGAAATTTGACAAGATGCATATTGAGTTTGTCCTTTCGATGTGCATTAATTTATAACCGTCATTGATGGCAAGGGTAACGACCATAGAATAAAAGAAAATTTCACATTAGTTGTCTGATAGAGTATCGTTGCTTCCCAAAGTTCGGAAAGAAACGAAAGTTTTTCGTCTTTGTTTAAGTAGAATAATACATAAATATACGGACATCTTCCTATATCACATAGTTGCAAGGATTTCAATGGTTGCTAGGCCCCACACCCTCCATCCATCGATTTATGACCACCCCTGCCCGTCTCTGGCCTCTCCTGTTTGCCCCTAGCCACGCCTTTGCCCCCCTTTTATCAAACTGTGGATTTCCTCACCACTTTATGGTAAAATGAGATCGAGAAAAGTATAATAATTCTGAATTAAAATTATACTTTCTCAATTCATTTAACATTTGACGTACTACCAAGGCATATCAGCTTTTTTAAATATTACAATAAGCTTGTGGAAGCTATCGCAGCATTTCATATTATAGTACTACAATATAAAGATTGAACAATTATGGTTAGTGTAATGTGAACATCAATTGTATAATATATTCTTATAAAACTGTAGATCTTAAAACAACTAAAAAAAATTATCTTTCGTGAACTAATAATTTATCTTTCATATCTAAAAAATTGCAGTGAAAATTATCAAAGCAAAATATAATTTTATTAAAAAAACTATCAATCAAATATTTCTTTCCGAAAAATATTTTTTAGCTTAAACCTACTCTTTGACTTGTTCTTCATGAATATTTTACTATTATTTTTACTTCTTGAAAGGAAAATGTACAATTAGCCATGAGACAAGAATTTCTCCTTAAGATACAGACCAGCCTCACCAAAACTTTGACTTTGTTATTTATTTATTGTCATTGCAAAGGCTAGTACAAGTAAAAATCGGTTTATACAGAGAATGTAAGGCAATGAGGAAGAACTTTCAGTTCTTAGAAAGATTCGCAGCATAAATACGTTATTTCCTACATTTTTACCCGTGACGATTTCTGCTTCGATATTGTATTTGAATAATTTTGAAATTTTTAAACCTTGTTACATTATACAACCAATCATATGTGGTTAAATTTCTGATAAACATAACTATTTAATTAATTTTCGAATTGACTGAACGTAAATAGAAACAAGTTGAGTTATTTTGGATTTATAGATTAACAATGACTTTCTTATAATATTGAAACATTAAAAACTCATTAATAAAAATTTTTATTGTGTATAATAATTATTTAATAATAATTTGTCTCTCGTAGAATAGATGAGTAGAGAGCAGGGTGGGCAGGAGGACTGAGCTAGCATATAATCAATTCTATATAAATTTAAATTAAATTGAGAAATAATCTTGCATGTATATTCTTCAATAAATATGTAGCAAAGACAATAATTATATGCCCTGGTCTGGGAGTTGGCAGGCGAAGTAAACAGGAGGGCAGAGCGTTTCTCGTTTCTTTTTAACATGAAATTTGGCTCAAAAACATTTCGAGTGCCTCACCCCTCCCTCTGTTCACCCACTCCCCCCGCTCCACCCAGCTTCCTTAATAACTTTTTTTTTGTTTCTCTATTCATTTGAACTACACTATTACTTTTTTAGATATAAACTATTCAGTCACACTTTATATAAATTTAAGGTGCTAGAGTTTTAGTTAATGTATAAAATTTAACTACAATTTTAATACGTTATTGGAAAAATCAATGATGAAATCTGATATAATGTAACTGCAGATCTTCAAAAATTATATAGTTGTAGAGTTTTAAAACAACGCTCTGCTATCAAAATGTTTGGTTTTAAAAGTTATTGTTTGCTATGGCCGGCGGAGACTTTTGTTATTTAAAATATGTAGTTGAAACTGTCGCACACTATTTATATTTATACTCTGATTCATGTGTTGCTTATCAACTTGTACATTTGTAATATCTTAGAGATTATGCCGGGATCTATACATTCATAACAATACTTTTGCTTGTACACTGTTGTACACGTTTGTATTTCTTAGCACTCTATGAGGAGGATTTAACGAATCACGCTCTGCTACCAAAATGGTCGTGAAAGGGCGATTTCGTTGCAAGCTAGGTCTAGCCCTAGTTAAGAGCAGCCCAAGTAAAATAAACGAGTTACTATTATTTGCGCTGATATATTTACAATTAAATGGGTGTATGTACAGTAGCTTACTGAATCTCTAAGGTATTACAAATGTACAAGTAGATAAGCAACACATGAATCAGAGTATAAATATAAACATTACGCGACAGTTTCAATGGCACAATTTAAATAGCGAAAGTCTCCACCCACTATAGCAAACAATAGGGTTTAAAATCGAACATGCCGCCCGCCTACTATAATCGAGCGTGACAAGAGCGGAATATATGACTCTAAAACACTGCTTGCACTATGCATGCACTTTTTTTCTTTACACTAGGACTTACGGTGAATATAATGCTAAATGAACATGGGGCAGACCGAAAGCGTCCAGCCAAAGATGGTGCGCTACACCATCGGCATCGCCGGAAAATCAATACGTAGACCTACTTGCAAAACCTGGAGAAGCACGTCCGCACCCAGCATCAACTCGATCTTCGAGGAGCTCACACAAATGTCGTCAGCCAAATTCAAACCTTGCAAATATTTCCAGTCACTTGACAGCTTATGCACTCCTGGCCTGTACGCGCTGATGAGAGATATAACAAGTGCATCAACTGTAAGCTGCTTGTTCTCGTCGACGACCAAAGCAATGGTAAATCGAGCTTGTCCATGTACCTGCGGACCGTTGGCACGGCCGACACTAGTGATCGTTCGGTTTATTCCAGTACACGGCAACTTAAGCCTTTTTAGTAAGCTTTTAGCTAATGACTGCTGCGAGCAGTTATTAAGTATTGCACTTGCCACGTACGTAAGTCCGTCAGGCCCTTGCGTCCTGACAAGTGCAGTAGGTAAAAGCGTACTATCTACTGATAAAGCAAGCCAGTTACAGAGATACAGTTGCTGTTTGCAAGAGCAGCTGGCCAAGCGTCCGTTGCTAGATGTACCAAAGATACAGAGTTCTCGTGCAGCACAGTGTGATGATTGTCGTTGTAGGTCATACAGCGCTGGTCTGATCTGCAACTTGTGAGGTTTTGTGGACTGAGAAAATTGTATTCAAGACCTTTTGCTTTGTCGATCTGCTTGCGTTCTTGCGTTGACTTGGCCTTGAATTCAGCACAGCACAGAATAAAGTGCTGGCCCTGGCATAAGCGACACTTTTTCGCATTTCTTGCATAGGCGAGCTGCTAGCTCCTCTGTCCCTCTTGCAGTTTGGCTTCTTTGCTAAAGAAGTGACAATCTAAAGCATAAAGATTCTTTGCTTAATGGAGAGCTTAAGCGTAACAAAGGTAGGTGGCTCGGTGGTACTGCTCAGCGAGGATTTCCACTCTCGAACTGCGCGAGCGTTGAGTGGTGAGAGCGACCACCAGGTCGTCCCATTGAGCAGTAGGGCGATTTTGCTACTTAAGAGCAGCCATGGCATTTACAGTGACTCTGAGCAATGCCTTAAGTTCGTTTGCAGATTCTGACGTGGCAGCTGGTTAATGCCCGAGTTAATGCTGCAACCAGGCGCCGAGTGTTGGTGTAGTGCTCTTCGAGCATCTTACATACAACATCAATACTTGCATCGATGATTTGCACTGTTCTCAGCATCTCGGCTGCCTCACTATGAACGTGAGTTTTCAGCTGTAGCAGCTTTTTAACATTGCTGATTCGAGGCTCGTGTAACACGAAAGCAGCAAACAAATCCCGAAATTCGAGCCAGTCACAGAATTTTCCCAAAAACGTAGGCACTTATCAAATGTTATAATTTAGGTTATGTTTTAATATTTACCTAAACTTCTCTATTCATGCACAATAATTTTTTTTGCTTTTAGAAATACCATTAAAAATTATTATTTTCGACCTATCATGCCTTCTGTCTAAGCTATGGCATCCTTTCAAATATTTTAAGTATGTTTTCATGCAGCCAAGGGCCGCTAAACTATTTGTGGTATTGGGGGGCTGAATGGCATCTATACATATTTAAAGATATACATTTCCACACAAAAATCATCGAATAGGGGAGGGCTTAAGCCCCTCCTCCCCCCGGCTGGACGGCCCCTGCATACAGCTATGAAATATTAGTTCTGCGTATCTCTAATGATACTCTAATGGCACTATAATCGTTTTTCAGAAATTTTTGACATTAATTCTATAATGATACAATACAAATAGTATTAATAAGGGTTATGTTATAATATGGACCAAAAACTATATTTGTGCGCAGCAATGTTTTTGTCCCCTTAGAAAAACCCATAAAAATGGTTATTTTCGACATATCTTTTTTCTTGTTCAAGATATGCCATATAAGTCTATTTTTAAATAATATTATTAAATTATTAATAACATAGTTAATAAAACCAAGTTATCCAGAACACTTACTGGCCTCGTTTGGTTGTGAAAACTTATCATTTACAACAGTAATTATAATTTTAGAAAAACCAAAGTATACGTACTAGCGCCCTGGGTCGTATAGATGAAATTCTTATCTTATGAATAATAGTTTTTTTATAACGAGGCTAATAAACATCCCATGTAATAGATTTTATTTTTTATATTATAAATAATGTTTGTATAGTGAACAAGGCCAGTAAGTTCTCTAGGATACTTGATTTGAGTTTTTATATAATAAATAATAATGTTCCAATAAATGATCGAGACCAGTAAGTACTCTGAGTCACTTAGTTTTAGTTTTTATGTTATGAAAAAAAAGTTTTCAGTGAACAAAGTAATCCAGTAAGCGCTCGGGGCAATTTGGTTCAAGCGGTTATGTTATTAATTTGTATATCAAGAAACAAGGCGTGTAGGCGCTCTGAGTTACTTGGATTTTGTTATGACGTGATGAATAATAATTTTGCAAAAAACAAACGTGGTCAGTATAAGAGCTTGGTTGCTTAGTTTAAGTGCTTATGTATTAATAATAATTTGTTAATTATTTATCGATCAAGGTCAGTGAGCGCTCTGGGTAACCTGGTTTTTATTTTTGTGATGTAAATAATAATGTATTAGATGATAAGACGAGGTTAGTAAGCGCTCTGGGGCACTTGGTATACGTGCTTGTAAAAATAACAATTAATTGATTGATAGTAAAGGCCAGTTTGTGCTCTGGGTAACTTCGTTGAAGTGTATAATATTTTGTTAATAACAATTATTACAGTAAAACGATACGGCATTATTATAACTGTTATCAAAAAGTAGTGTCATACGATTTCAGATCGGAACTCAAAATCATGTACGACTATTTGTCGTATAGTAGCTGCGTGTACGATCCTTTGTCGAAACGCAACGGCATGCACGGTTTTTCGTCAGAAAGTATTGGTGTGTACGAGCGTTCGTCGGAATGCAAAGGCGTGTACGGTTTTTCGTCGGAAAGCAGCTACTTGTACGGTTCTTTACTGGAAAGTAGTGGTGTGTACGGTTTTTCGTTTGAACGCAAGTACATGTGCAGTTTTTCTTCGGATAGTAACGACGTGTACGGTTCATCGTTGGATAGTAGCGACACGTACGGTTTTTCGTTGGGAGTCTCGAGCTGTAAGGTTATTCGTAGGAGCCGCTGGTGTACGGTTCTCCGTCCGAGGTGTCGATATCTCCTCAATATATTACATAGTTCTATGGTTTTCAAGCAAATATTAGCTAACTATTCTCTTCAAAAGATATGTTATCTTTATTATTATTCTCAAGTTCAATTCGATAAGAATTGTATTGAAGATAAAATGAAAATGATAAGGAGTGGCTGCGTTGCGTAGAGGATCAATACAAACAATTATAATCTGGTTTTTTATTCAATTCAGTCTTTAATACTTAGTTAAATAGGGAATCAGCTTCTGTAAAACTAAGTTATTAATATTAGAAATAAAAATGCAATAAAAATAACACTCGTTATTATTATGTTTGAATCAATTATCGTTTTTCATTCTCATTACATAATTTATGATGTCTTTCCAAGTATTCTGCTGTTAAGTAACACCTACAAAAATTGAAGATAGTACTATACATACAAAGGCAAGGGTAAATAGAACTAACAAAAAAAAATTCTTTCTATCCTCAGTATTATTTGTAATTATACACACTATTTCTCGCGTTATAAAAAATGGAATAATATCAAAGAATGACAAGATATATATATATATAGAAAAGACAACCTAAGATGTACTTTCTTTTCAAGAATTGACAGCAACGAATCAAACAACTAACTACAGTCCAAACTACTCACAACAAGCAAATAATAGAAACTAACACTAATAGTAAAACCTGACAAATGGTAATAAAGGAAATAAGTATAGCTCGAAAAACGTTATTATGTTGCTGGTTGAGCCGAAATTGTATACAGTATATTACATAATGTAAAAAATATACGGCATCTTCCAAAGCCGCTCTTGTAAAAGCCAATGACAGGCCTATCATGATTTTCGCTATATTAGATTTGTTTTTATGTGATGAGTGTTCAATATTCCGGTTTGCAATGTTAATAAAGGGGCTTAGCTGTTAGTTATCTATTTAATTCAGCAAAAAGCCAGGCAAGCCGGTATTTGTTGATGTTCATATAGTAGCACACTTTGTTTTATATATCATCATATATAACCCATGACAATGAATATGGTAAGCTGATTAGAATAAAATAGGTCCCCAAGTTCTTAGTTGTACAAAGTTCTTAGTTATACGGACTGATCAAACTCATCCCATGTAGTTAATGATTGGTCAATAATCAGTTTGTTTCAATAGAATCTGGTTTATCAGAGAAAGTCATCTTTACTAACAGAATAACAATCATGCATACTATTGGAGTAGGACAGAGAATACTATAAATAACGTATGCACAGAAAGCAATGGTTATGTAGAAAATACTGTTCACATTATGATTTTGAATACTTATCAAAAAGACTCCGTTTTTTGATGAATATTATTCATGCTGATTAAATTTTTTCAATCATTCTTTACTTATTTTTGAAAAATTATTCTCGTGATACTAACACCTTTTTCGAAAATGAGATTCGTCTAAAGTTTAATTCATTACTGTTAATATCTTGTAAACAATATTTTATAAATTAATATTACATTACCTATAAGTATTGTTATCATTTATTAAGAATGCCAGTAAAAGAACAATGAATTACTTCCATATTACCTATTTTAAGTCTGTGATAAATTTTTCGAATTCAATTTACAAATTTTTATCATTTATTGTCTGGGAAAATGCTGTTTACAATATCAAAACATTTTGAGTTTGCCAATCACAATATAACACATCTATATATGTGTCTGAAGTCCTAGCCAAAGCAATCGTTTATTCAATGTTCAATGAATTTTCAAATTTAATTTTTTTTTGAGAGAAAAAAGTTCAAAAATACATTTAAAAAAAGGTACACTATTTGTATATGAATATAGAATAAATTACATTTGACAATTTTTTTTGTTTTAAAAATAAAGCTTTTTAAGTTTCTTTGATGAATAAGCTAAAAATTTATAATCTTATAATAAATGTTATATATTTATATGATAATATTATTATGAATTTTTTTTAACATACAAAGTTTGGAGTTTGGCACGCGAAGCACGCAGAAAGGTGAATATACATATATATATATATATACATATATATATACATATATCCTATAATATATAGTTATTTTAGTGGGTTTGTCCTTCCCCCCCTCACACCCTCCCATGGTCTCCCCCACCCCCGCCCACAAAATACGGAAAAATTCTTCATATTTCTTTGGGAAATTAACCCAACTAAAAATGTGTAAGACCCCCACACCCCCTACTATCCCCTCACAGCCCCCCATCACTACTTTTATGACCCTCTATTACCCCCACCCCCCCTCCTCCATCCACCACACAAAAAAAGGTATATCTTCCTCAGTTTCTCCGTTATACCAAGAAATTAAAAATTTCCGATCCCCCCCAAGTCCCCTCACTACCCCCCAAAAAAAAAATTTTAATACCCTCTCACGCTTCTGACACTTGTCGTTGTATTATCAAAACTGTCCATACAAAAATTTATGTTAAGAACTAGAATTTATATACATCTTTGTAGCAATAGAAAACAAAAAATTAAACTATTTTTTCCAAAAAGCACATGAGACAAATAGTAAGGCCCGCTGACTTTTTTTTGTTGGTATGGTATATAAAACCGTATATGAATTGTAACATTTCATGCTTACAAGCATGCAATATGACAATACTCGCATGTGTACGGATTTTAAATTAATACAATGAAGTAACAATAACAATCGTGGAAGTCATCGCCAATCAGTCTTGTGCTTAATCGTTCAATAGTATCTTCAATAAAAATACCAAAACAAATGGTA
>JAPYYV010009314.1:1288-13300 GCA_030522625.1 Copidosoma aretas | reverse complement strand
TGGCTGACACAATCTCATGCTGGTACAGAAAAAATCCGTACCGGACATCAGATTTTGTAGTACTGAGCATAAGATATAGTCATGCTCCATAAAGTAATTAAAATTGGACTACCACATAATACGAATATCTGTGCTAGTACATATTTTTCTCTTACCAGACTATCTAAAATACTTGTACTAACACGTGGAACCTGGTTTTTTGATGAAAATATTTTTCCGTGTAATATGAAGATACGAAGGTACGTTTTCATTGAAAATTCAAGTTGCTAATGTTCGATAAGACTATTTTCACTCTTTATAGAGTCCATATTAATAATACACAATTCACGTAATGTATATTGTACGTGTGTATGGTTAAATTTTAAGAATCTAAGTTACGAGCTAAAGTTTATATTATTTTATGGTCAGCTTTTTAAATTTTACCAACCATTTCAAAATGATTCCGTCAATATTACCTGAATGAAGTTTCTGTAACATTTTATTCATTTATATCTACTTCTTACATTTATATTTATATGTTAAACAACTTTCGATGGTCTTACTACAATATTTTTCAAAATATTATGATAATAAAATCTATCAGTTATGTTATGAATAGAATATGCTCTGATGAAATAACATTTAATGGAAATTGTGATCTTTTTAGTCTTTGAGTTATTTTTTTTTAAAGCAATTCAGACCAATACCAACTCCATACATAATAAAAAAAAATTTCTTTACAATAAGAGAGTACATATTCACTAATCTATCGTCAAATCATGTGCAGGAATCATGTTATATATTCAAAATTTCACTTCAAGATATAGACGGAACTTTTAATTACATTTTGATATAAATACAAAAGATAGAAAGTTAAATTACGATTCTTAGCGTTATAAACAATTTATTATTTTAATATACCTTATGCTAATGATCACATAGCAATATTTTAGAATAGAACGCTACAGTTTAGTACTATTGTAACGTATTAACTTACTGGACGTTACAGTTTCATTATACTTTACGGCTAGTAATATCTGTTGCGTAAGATTATTATGTTTTGATCTAGAGCTTACCTTGAATTGTAGAGATAGAAATGACCATAAATCACGTGTTCTGCCGGGATGATGCCCTAATATTTTATATACTAGTAGATTTCATGATATCTTTGACTCAAAGTCAAGTTATCAAATATCCAAGCATATAATGAAAACATTCTCACTGTATGCATGTGTTTTGGTTAGAAAAGTTAAACATATCGAGGGCAAATACAGAATACGTCGTACTTAACCCTATAAGTTATTATGTTTAAACCTGAGAAAAAAAAAGTTATATAAGATACAGTTATTCTTAACATATTAGTCCTTTTTCCCTCAGATAATAAGTGCGGTATTTACTGTTACTCTACAATTCATGCCGAGGTCAAATCAATATTGCACTACGACTATTTACAAATCATGTAACATTAAACCGCATTTTATAAAAAAACTCTATTTCGATTTGTCCAAACGAATAACTGTTATAGAAATTAAATGAATTTCGGAATTCGGTATATTGTAGGTACAGCTCTATAATTTATTAATAGTTTTCTCTAAGTTACCCATAAAATTACTGATATTATTTGATGATTTATTTCTGAAAAACTCTGACAGTAAAATTATTATAATTGTAAGATTATTGTACATTCATCGAATAGTTAGCTTTATTGCAATTCTAAAAAGAAAAACTAATGTATTATTTTTTTTTTTAAATACGAGAAAAAGATACTCACTTTCAACGTCTGTAGGTGACAAATCAGCCTGCAGGAAGACAACATTTTTTAAATTTTGGTTAAAGTATATTCTATAGATCAGTAATTTAAGATAAAATTTAAGGACTCTAGGGAGTTTTTGAAATTTCTTACTGGACAACAATTTAGATGGTAATTATAGAATAAAATTTTTTACTTTACCATAACTATTCTCTCCGGTTAGTGTTTAGATACTCGCTGAACAAAAATTATACTTCTAATGAAGAGTCAACGGTGTCTGTAGAATCATTTTATTGGTATTGATGACGCAGGGCCCAAGATTCAAGACAGATATTCAAGACCTTTAGATCTATGTTAAGATAGTACAGTCAGATAGAAAAGTCAACGATTCTCCTGAGTTTAATACTATAAATGTGGCTGTATTGTGTACTATTAAGCTAATGTGGAATCTGTAAACCGTATTTATGAACAATGTTTTGGTTGCAAATAATATCATGCTGATAATATAATATAATGAAGATCATTGACGAAAAAAGTTAAGTAAGGTTATAAATAGTTAAGAATATTCTAGTTTTATGTTTTTTTTTAGGTGTTTTTGACAATAACTAAAGTTTTGGATATCAATGAAGTACGTAGTAGAATGTATTTGTTAAATGAACATGCTGTTTAAATTTAAGGTGATTCAGGATCCTATATAGTATCTATTATAGAATATTTTATCAACTGAATTGTTAACATGTAATAGCAAAGATGTTGATTCTATACACAGGCGTGGTATTGTATGTGTTTACAATTTTTTTGTTAATAATTTTGCATATTGCATGTTCAGATATTGTAAAAAGTAAAAATACACTTGATAATCATGAACAATCTTTTTTGTTTTTTATTCGATTCCTATTAGTCGAAGCTTTAATTATTCTTTAAAAAATTAAAAATAATGTTACCGAAGAAATTTGTAATAATATTTCATGTGTAAAAAGTTGGGTAATATTGTTTATACATTTACCACTATTTTATATGAACAATAGTACCTAACGTTTTGCACATAAAATATTTTTGAAAATTTCTTCGGTAACATTATTCGAAATCATTCAAAGAAGAATTGAAGCATCGATAAATAGGAATCAAATTAAAAACAAAAAAGGTTGTTTATAATTATCAAGTGTATGTTTATGGTTAACAATATCTAAACATGCAATCTTCAAAATAAAAATAAAAAAATATTTATCAACGCATACAATGCTACGCTTTTGTATAGAATCAACTTCTTTGCTATTAAATGTCAACAATTCAGTTGATATATTATTCTATGATAGATACTGTACAAGGGTCCTGAACCACCTTAAGTCTAAAACTTAAATCAATGAAAGGCGTTAGTGACAGGTTCGCAGGAGGTATCGTTTCGATATCAGCAAGTTTTGAAACCAAACTCGTCGTTATTGTATTTACTGTTCAACTCCGTGCGAGAGATCACTTTTGTAAATAATATGTATTAATTCATTTCAGGATTGATTATAAAACATGAAAAATGTCAGACTAATATTTCAGCTCTGTCTCGGCTTGGACTGAAAAATTTTGATCAAACTTGATGATAGTTGTTGGAACTCTGTTAACTTTTTATATGGAGACAAATTGTATTTAGACAGTAACGCTTATGCATAACAAATTAAAAATACAGTGAAACGAACCTTAATTTTAGGGGGAATCAAATACCTATTTAATCAAGGATGCTCTCTACTAACTATATGTCTTAAACAACTCACCACGATGTTTTAGGTGGTTGTTTTCCATCATATATGTAGATATGCATAAGAAAAGCAATATTCATTAGTCAAACATCATGTACTCGTTTTCAGATTGATGTTAGTGCCGTCTTTAACTAAATGTTGGGGCCCTAGGGCAAGGCTTGGGGGCCCTATATGTGTATATACATATATTTCTTCTTATGTTATATAGTTTTATGAACAAAAGTAAGTATCAGACACCCCCTCCCCCTCAGCTTCCCCCCGGCTCACCCTCACCTCCCTCTCAAATCACGTAGTCATTTGCTTATTTTTACGTGATTTTTAACAATTTTATTTTTGGGTAGACTTGCCTCCGCTCCCCCTCAGCTCCCCACCGGATCACCACAGCTCCCCTTCCACCTTCCCCTTAGATTCCCCAGCTCAAACCCAGCTTTCTTCAACCTTCTAATCACTTCCTACTCACCTCTCACTCACTTAACTAAATTATAAGTTAATTGATAGGATTTGATATTTTAGTTTCATTTAGATTACTTACTATAACATGTCCTAAGATTATAATTATAACAGAAATCGACACTGAACGCGAAATCTCCACAATGCAATTAAAGAAAACGTCCCCATATGCAGCCCAAAAACGTTCCCATATTGCTGGTTGAGTTAAAATTGCACACGATGTATCACATGATGTAAAAAATATAAGGTGTCTTTCAAATCAGCTATTGTACGAGTCAATGACAGGGCTGTCATGTTTTTCGCGATATTTAATCAATTGTAACGTGTGGATTATTTATTATTCATGTTTGCAATGATAATAAATTGCCATATAAACTTTTTAAATATTCAATATGAAAAAAAGCAGAGCAAGCTGTTGATTGGCTGATGTCCATATCCTAGCACACCTTGTTTGATATATAATCATATACAAGCCATGACCACAAGTATAAACAGCTGATCAGAAGAAGATAAGTAAGTATGTTCTTAGTTGTGCGAAAATCTTAGTTATAATGAGTGATCTGACTCAGCACATGTTGTTGCTGATCGATCGATAATCAGTTAGTTTCAAAATAGTATGGTTGATCCAAGGTAGTCATCTTTACTAATAGAATAACAATCATGCGTAATATGAGAGTAGGACACAGTATACTATAAGAGGCATATGCACGGCAAAAATGGTTATTATGTGAAAAATTGTTTGTTAGAATTTTGTATTAAAAAGATAATTTTGTGTATTTGTTTTAAGCATAGCATAAATGCTACTATAAGACATGGGTAAATAAAGGTAATTACTTTAAGTAGAAAGACCAAAAAGGGCTTGTGATGTATTTTATTTGTAATGTTTATATTCAGATTTTTAATAATAATCAAAAAACGTTGTTTTTTAACAAATACTAATCATGCTATTTAAATTTTTTAATAATTCTGTAATTGTTAAAAAAAAATGTTGTCTTAATAGTAATACCTTTTAAAAAAATGAGATTTCTCTGAAGTTGAATGTTTTACTGTTTGTATCTTAAATACATTATTATATTAATAAAAATTACAATAACTATACAAATTAAAAAAAATTAAGCAAGTATACTTGAAAAAAAAAGTTATTTTAATATAACAAATTTTAAGTCTGGAATGAATTTTTCAAATTGTATTTACAAATTTTTACCATACATCAAGTAGAAAAATTTTGCTTATAATAACAAAATATAAGAATTTACGCATTATAAACAGTAAGGAGCCTTTTTAGCTGAAAAAAAATCATAAAGTCACTAGAAATTATGAAAGCTTTTTAAATAGAATGGTACAAATTGTATAAAATGAGTATATAGTGCCAAAAAAATGTAATGAGCATAAAAGCATTGGATCGATGGAATTATTGTACAAATATAAGTATAAAGATAATTTTATATTAATGTAAAATAGATGTATTGAAATTTATTAAGAACTCTGAAATTTTTAGTATGTTTGTTATAGCTTGTAAAGCTGTTCTATAAGTATTTCAAGTGAACAGTAGTTTTTTAAAAAAGAGAAAATTTCGGAAAAAATTGTAAAACAATTGTAAATGTCACCACACAACACTGAAGGTTAAACTATGACCTTGAATAACCACCAAATGAGTGGACTTAGCGAAAAATCATAAAAGACCTTTTTTGAAAAACGTCGAACTTCCTACGAAAATAGGAAAGTATTATATTTTATTATTTGGACAATGTTTTGAAAAATTCTAAAAAAAGACAACAACTTTTCTCACGTTATTTTCCATTTTAAACCTCAGCCGTCGTGGGGAACTGGTCGATATTAATATTAGGTGCTGAAATTCGGCAGTTGGTTTTATTGATTTATTTAGAAACGATTTAGGACTATCACAAAATAAAATTTAAAAATTCTCCAAATAAGGACGATCCAAACTTGCGTTTACATATGTAGTAATATTAATCCTAAATAACAAAAAGAGTCCTTATTAGTTTTCAATTAGTAACAATTATTTATTAAATCAGTGAAATTATTTATTGTATTGACTATAGTTTTTCAAAAATCTTTTCATTTTTTGAATGAAGAAGGAAAGAAAAAGATATGTTTTAGTTCGAATTGGAAGCATTAGAAGTTTTATAAGAGAACTTGGACCCATTAATATGCTTCTAAAAAGAAAATTTTCGTGTCATGGAAAAAACGACAGGTCGGGTGCAATGGGCAGTCAAAGCAGTTTTAAGCTTAATCAAAATAGCTAATGTAGAAAGTTGAAATTAAATGTTATTTTTTATGGACTCAATTATAAAATTATATTGCACATACGTAGCAGAGACTTGCCTATGAAACAGAAAAGATAGAAGGCAGATTCAAAATAAGTAGTTGAGTATAAATGCAAATACACAAGGATATATACTAAAACTAGAGGTGGGAAAGGTAGGCATGGATTTAGTAATGAAAAGGGAAAGAAAAAGGAGAAAAAATAGATTCGGATTTACAAATATCATATTGGATTTAAATGCAAACACACCAGGATATAGATGAAAAATAAAGGAAGCAATAGTTAGTCTAAAAATAGGCATCAGAAAAAGTGAAGAAATTCACTTTTTGCACATAATAAGAATAAACAAGAGAAAATTGCCTTATTTATGCCTAATCGAAGAATTAACGGACCTTAGCAATAAAAATCATACAAAATAGAGAAAAAAGTTCAAGTTCTTATGAAAAACTGAAGGATAGGAAAACGTAGGATATATGAAAAGAGCAGCAAAGGAAAGTAAACTAGAAAAATCAAAGATAATTTTACAAATGAAAGGAAGACATTTGTCATTCATAAAATACAGAAAAACTATATGGTAATTGACACGTCTATCATCCGCAAAATGTGAAAAAAAAGAAAAAACAGAGAGAGAAAAATAAAGTGAAAAATCAAAGATAATTAGCATTTACAAATATTAATTGAGTAATTTAAAATAATCTCTTGCTTTAAACTTACATCCATAATTAATTCAAAAACTTTCAAAAGTAACCAAAAAAAAGGATCATAACAGTTACTATAATATTAATGCTTGCGTACTAGATACATATACATATATATGAATAATAACCTCAAATAACAAAAAGAATCCTTAACAGTTTTTAATTAGTAACACTTATTTAATAAATCAGTAGGGTCCTTTAATGTATTAACTATAGTTGATCTAATTTTTAGCGAATTTTAGTAAGATCGCTTTGGTTATCTATGTTTGTACGCATATAAGTATAAAAAAAAATTCTTCTATTTATTATTTGGACATAAGAGTAACAATATTGAAATACGGAGGCCGGCGCGAGCAGCGTGCAGGGGCAAAGCCCCACTAGTACATATATATATATATATATATAAAATATTTTTCTATTTAGTGCTACTTTTTGGTTGTAATATTACTGCCAAAGATAAACAATAACAGCGCTTACGTCTTTTTAAACATATTATATGCATAAATTTTATAATTTTTTACATCTAAGGGGAAATTTGTTTGTCTGATGAGAATTCAAAGCATTAAAAAATTTAAACTGATTTTGATATTTCATACAAGAAATAGTTTCTTTTGTTCAAATTTGACTAATTTTTTACAATTTTCTTGTTGCCAAAAAAAAAACCGCGGCCAATTCATTGGCACAAAGTTTCCTCATTCACGTGTTATTCTTTTTTTAACAGATAATTTCATAAA
Source organism: Copidosoma aretas (assembly GCA_030522625.1). Classification (NCBI taxonomy): domain Eukaryota; kingdom Metazoa; phylum Arthropoda; class Insecta; order Hymenoptera; family Encyrtidae; genus Copidosoma; species Copidosoma aretas. Next base: position 5,654 of record JAPYYV010009314.1, on the reverse strand, counting down.
TTTCCTTTTTTTTCTAAATCCAAAAATTTTATTATTAGAGAAATTTTATCTCTAAGATCTTCTATTACAAAATATTCTGAAACAACGTTCACTGGCGAAAAAATCCATTTAAAAAAAATCCGTTTTCCGACATCGATTAAATCAAAATAAAAATGTTTAGGAAATATTATGATCTGCAAGATTTTTTGCAACGAAATATTCTAAAACAACGTTTGATAGCGAAAAATTCTGTTTAAAAAAAACGATTTTCCAAAATCGATAAAATCAAAATAAAATAAAAAACGTATACGTCGGACGCCTGGCAGAAACGAGGCTTTTACACTAAATGTATTGTAGTAAATACAGTATGCTTATGCATTTGAAAAAAAGTCTTCACAAGTGTTATTTGTAACTAATACCAAAATTTAATTTTGCAAATAAAAAAAAAATCAAATTAATTTTTGCAAAATTTTATCTGTAAGCATTGTAAAAAAGTAGTTGTACGTATACTGTACTGAAAATAAAATTACTGAAGAAAACTGTACCTTAACTTTTCATAATTTTTGGTTCACTATTCGAGTTGTTTGAAAAACTATATAAATACCACAAATTTCCACTCTTTAAAAGGGATCGTCTTTAAATTACGTAAGGGTTTCTAGAAAAGAAGGATGCTTCGAAATTAACTATGCATTCTTACATAGAAAAGAGTGGAAGGCAATGAGTCAGTGACGTATTTATTGAAAGAAATGTTTTCATTACGTAAAACCACCAGCCTTAGAGCTTCCGTAATGAATTTTGTTACAGTACTAGTTACATCATACGCGCTTCGCGCGATCTAATTGTTAACAAATTTTATTTTTAATTCTTTTTATTTATTAACTATTTTCACGCTTCAAAATCACATTTTCAAATTTTCCCGCTCTTGATCAGTCTCAGGCAATCACAGAACAAATAAACAGGCTTCATCACGTTACCCATCATCTTTTTAAGATAGGATTGTTTTTATTTATTAATTATTTTCACGCTTTAAAATCACATTTTCAAATTTTCCCGCTCTTGATCAGTCTCAGCCAATCACAGAACAAATAAACAGGCTTTATCACGTGACCCATCATTTTTTTAAGATAGGATAGTGGAGACGGAGTTTTTCTTATATGCGCTGTATGCAGCCATTCAAAACAGCGCCACATACAGGAGAAGAAACAGCGGTGCTGGATAACACTAGTACATGGCCTCTTATGAGCTGCGAGCTGTAATAATTTTTTTGTAATTTTATTGCATCTTTGGCACCTAAAATAAGGGTTTTCGGTCTCAATAGTTTGTTTTAAACATAACAAAATTTTTTTTCATTTTTAACTTTTTTTTGCAGCGTGAAAAGAAAATGTTTTTATGTTTAAAACAAATCATTAACACCGAAGACTTTTATTTTAGATGTTAAAGACGAAATGAAATTGTTAAAAATAATTACTAAAGTTCACAGCCCATAAGAGGCTATGTACTCGTGTTATCTAGTACCAACGTTCTTTCTGCTGCAGGTGGCACTGTTGTAGATTTCTGCATACAGCGAATAGCATGTTTTTATTTCTAATATTTAAAGGAATCATTCATCTTCATTAAATTTTCTTGTATTTTTTCTAGAATTCCGAGAGTGAACAGTAGCTTAAGTTTAAGAGACATCTTAAAATAATATTTTTAAGTATTAATGGAATTTCAAAACATTATGTATAATTACGTAAGAGGTAGTAGGGGGAGAGAGGGTTTATTAATATCTTATGTTTTCTTACATAGGGGTGAGTGAGAGTCGAAAATCATGAAAAAAGCCCTCACGTGATGTAATGACGATTCCAAAGGCCGGGACCCAATTCTGTACTTTATCTTATACCGGGACCCAATTCGGTACTTTACCATATATCGGGACCCAACTCAGCATCAGCTCTCGAAGTCATATAGAGAGTAGTAATGGGTATATATGCCATACTATTTTAATCCTACTCATACAGTATCTCACAATACGTACATTTCATCGAAATTATGAACAAAAAATAAGCACCTACTTTGTTCAGCATAATGCTGTTTAATAATAAAAATTACATCAACTAACTATAATGAACTACGTGACGATTTAAAAATCTTAATAGTAATAAGTGTGTAATAATGATAACTAATACAATGTGCAAGTCTCGATAAATTAGACGTATTAATTTAGCAATTTAATGATTGTAATTTGAAATCAAATCAAAAATAATTGTTTTTGCATTCTAAAACAATACTTATTATAAGCATATACAATTCCACACAAATTAAAGGTGTTTTTCACGACACTTACACATTATAGAAATTTCTGAAAATTTGTGAATGAATTTCTTACACCGCTATAAATAAGCTGATCAAATTTTATACGCATTACATGTACTGGTTTACAGATATACAGTTTCAAAGTTGAACTCTTTCACGTGGGAAATATAAGGTTACCCCTAGAAAATAAAATGTTTCTTATTGATTTAAAAAAACCGCTCTATAGATTATTTTAAAAAACTTCATCGTTATTTTTGATGACCTTGGGATTTAATTTCCAGAATTTTAGATCATTAAGACGTATTGATCCTTAAACATCCTAAAAATCATATGATTTTCTAGTCCTTTAGTACATAAATATATAGTGATGAAGTTATTCTTAACTTTTAAGACTTTATTGAAATTTCTTAATATTTCTTGTAACATCCGATATTTTATTTATGAGCCATTTGGATATTTCAATTACAATCAACATAGAAAGACAATAATTAATTTAAAAAATATTGATTAACTATAAATTCATACTGGTTAATAAAGACTGTACGAGAAAACTATACTTTAAACATAAGCCACATCAATCCAAACAAATTGATTTTCGCATCATGATTGAGATATAATGTTTACAATTTATTACAATGTAATAAATAACAATAGGAATATAAATTTTTTCGCGATAACCGCAAATATCGTGATATAAATTTCAAACTATTATTAGTTTATTCGTGCAATTAATGATAACTAGTATATTTGAAATAATTCAATCTCTTTTCGTGTAAATTTTTGTATATAATAATTGATAATGAATAAATTACTTTAATAGTAAAAGTGTACGAATGATAAGACAATCACACAAAATGTACACAATATAGTATGACTATATACCCCATGCGTATGTAGCATAGTGGATAAGCTTTTATCCCGTAACATGAAGGATGCCTGCTCTATTCTCGATTAAAACAACATTTTTTTTTTTTTTTTTAGAAAATTTGGAAAATTGTGACGGGGTTACCACAACCGAAAATTTTTTAATTTGGTCCCCATATTAAGAAGCGCACAAAGTGCCCCAAAAAGCTTTGCTTCAAAAAACGTATCGATGGAAGTTACTGCCTCTTTTTGACTTCAACTTGGAACGCTTCTAACTTTGACCACGAATTTTGCTTTCAACTTAACTCAAGCTTTAATAAAAGCTCATTATGTGCGCTTTTATATTGTGTGTATACAAGTAAAATAACACTACTTTTGGTCGAGTAATGACCTTAACACAACCAGCATGATATTGGGTAAAATTTTATGTATACTGTTTTTATCATGGTTCAACGGTCGATAATTCTACAGTTCTTTTATATGAATAATACAAAAGTGCGTGAAAAAGGCTTTAATAAAAACTCGAGTTCAGTTAAAAATGGCAATCGAGGCCAATGTGAGAAGTATTTCAATGTTGGGTAGATAAGTGGTTGATATGTGCTTTTTTTGTCTAAAATAAGATTTTCCGGTATGTTTAACATAAATTTAGAATCCTCGTAGCTTTCCTTCTGTTGAAGTTTTCTGCTTAACGAGAGCCTTAATTAAAGCTCTTTTTAAGGGCTTTCAAGTTATGTATAAATGAATATTATATTGTAATCCAGATGTGATCTACAACTAAAGTAATAGAACTACGTTTAATCCTGATTTCGTGATATTTAAGTATTAGACCAGTGTTCTGCTCAGAGTAAAGTTAAAGTATTTGCTCTAACAGTAATCAAAAAGCTTAGTAAGAGTTTTGATTTAAGCTCCAGTAGAGTTTATCATGATGCTTCGATGGAAAGGTACGAGCAGATAAAAATTACGTTAAAAAGCCGCAATTTCATCGATTACAAGATTTTTAGTACATAATTTCGATATCCCGCAAGTGCAGTTCTGTTTATCATTTTTGACTTATCCAAGGCTTCCACTTAAGGTATTTTATGTGGTTGAGATTGTATTATGAGCTGATACTGTAACTTGACCCAAAGCAGAGCTATGTTTAAGAGAGCACAGGCGTGATTTTTGGGAAAATTTGATTTTTGCGTGGCTGCCTTTTCCTCGCTGTATTTTATCTCAGAATGAAAATACC
>JAPYYV010009313.1:0-12012 GCA_030522625.1 Copidosoma aretas | reverse complement strand
ATGTGGCGCTTACATCGAGATTCTCGATGTATACTTCGTGTTTCTCGATGTCGACACTTAGTACATCAGCTTTGAGGAAGTAAAATTTTCTCCGTGTACTAACTAGAATTGTACGTAAACGGAGGTACGTTAAAAGGGCGTGAAAACATTTAGATGGTTTTTTATTTCCATGAGAGTCAAGCTGCGCCACTGAAAATAGGTTCTAAGACTGTTGGACTCTTCGCTGACGTTGTAGTTCTCCTATTTGCCAGCATAGCGCTTCCGCGTCGCTTGATAGAACTGCCCACGAGCATCAGGGAGTCACGCAGTAAAGAAGAGTAGCATGGCTATAATCTTACTTGTTTTTTCTCTGTAGCGTGTGGTACTCGTCAACTACAAGTGTGAGAAGGGGCGAATTACGACGAGTATCACAAACAAGTGCTTACTTTCCTCGTGATTTTTTTTTGCTGTTGCTCTAAAGTGTTGTGATGCAATGATAATCACTTTTTTCATATGAAATAGTATTAATACCAAAAAAATATAAGATTTTCACTCTTCAATCGCGCGTAATTTTATTTCTCTGCAAGTGTAAAGTGCTACAGTCACGGTCCGTGGCATCATTATTTTATCAAATTGAAATCATGCAGCAACTACGGGCTCAGCAGTTGCTAGGACAACAAAGGCTAGGAATAGTACAGCTAGGGCAACGGCAGCAAGAACATGATCAACTGCCACCCAGAGCGGTGGGTCAGCAGGGGCAACAGGAAGAAGATGGACTTCTGCCAATGCATCAAAGGCAGGTTTGTTAAGAATGCACAATCATGCAAATTAGTTAATTATGTATACATGAATTTCATTTGCACCGACAAGGTCTGCGCAATCATGTACTGATCTTCGCGTACCTGATACACGGTTGATGTTGAAAAACATTTTTTGCATGTGCGCCGTGAACGGGTCATGGATTTGTGTTATATTGTGTGCCATGCACTGCCACGCATTGATCAAAGGACATGGGTATTATTAAAAAAAAAAGGTTTTTTATGGGCACGGAATACGGGTAATAGGGACAACATGATTTTTCGCTTAGAGCCGCGGTTACATGGAGCAGGGACAGCCAGCGAAACCTCATTGCGGGGGAGGAGCGGAGCCATAACAGTCCGCTGACTTTGTAGCGAACAGCTGTTTGTAGCAATAAAAAGGGCGTGGGAAAATAAATAAGATAGCACTTTCAGTTTTATTCCGATTTGCTTGAAATATTGAGATAAACAGCAACAAAAGAGTACGTGTAAAAAGGCTTGAGACTTAGGAGAGAGGCATCAGGCTAGCCCCCAGTCCCACCACGCCGCGGCCGCCTAGCCGCTGCCGGCTGCGTTAGGCCGCGTTCGTACGGAGCAAGAACGAAGCGTCGACGGCACGGCACGGCAAAATTACAGCCAATCATGCATCTTGCAGTGGCTGCAAACTGCTACGACTGGCTGTCATTTTGCCGTGCCGTGCCGTTGACTCTCTATTTCCCGCTCCGTCTGAACGCTGCCTAAGCGCAGGAGGTGTGAGAGGTGAGAGAGACAGAAAGGAAACGGAGTATTCGAGCCGCAGTGAAGAGAGAGTGGAAGGGAATCAGTACAGCGCGTTCTCGGAAGATACTTTTTTTTCGTCAAAACATATTTATGGACTCGGAAAATTTTTCGATATTGGCTTTGCAGCCGACATTATTAAATTCGCTCGAGAACGCGCTGTACTAGCCCCTGTCACCTCTTTCTCTCAATAAACGTCGTGAATTGATAATAGCTTTTGGATTAAATTGACTAATCCGCTTGTGCAGTTAGGTAAGTGAAGCACGGCTTATAAGAAGGCGGCACCTAACCTCACGGTGGACGAGAACGTTCACCGAGCAGACGGGTAAATCTATTTTTTCGTGATCGTATTTTACCGTGTACGACATATAAGCGGTTTTCGTAAAACTCTACGGGTCGCCCGAGATGCCAATATAGATATACAACAACCGTATAATTTTGGTAAGAAGTTTAGTATTGTCTGACCCGATGGCCCAATGTGGGTCTCACAACGAATCAAATAAAATTTCTCATGTGAAATTAGCGCGTTATAATTAGAGATCAAAATCATTTTTTGGTGTTTATAATACTGTAAAACGAAAAACATGAAATTGTACCCAAGTCTGAGCTTTTATAATTATTAATAAATGTAATAGTAGTTTTCGTATCATGGGCGGAAAATAAAAAGATCCCACCCGAAGGACGGGGTTTTTGTATGTTTGTGCCAGAGGTGCGAACGTTGTTTGTCTTTCCAAGGGCGCAAAATTGCACTTTGCGTCCATGGTAAGAAAATATACGTAACAAACCAACAAGTAATATTGTGATTGCATACGATAAAATATTGCAGGGTCGTATCCACGAGTTACCTGGAAAAAGAGTTGGAAGTATTAGATATTTCTGTAACGGCTTCGTCTACCATGCTGATAAGAGAAGCGCAGCCGCGTTGATCTTGCGCTGCGCATCCCGATGCAGTCCTTACTGTCCGGGATTCTTGAGGCTTGATAGAGATAATAATATACTATCTAGCGGAGATCACCTTGATCACGAAGCTGATAACTTGTACATGGAAAAAAAATTATTTAAAGAAGCAGTTTTTTATAAGTGCCGCACTACATTCGAAACATTTTCAAACATCTTCAATACTTCAAGTCGGGAGTAAGTATAATCATACCGAGAAAGTACTTTTTATCATAAATGTTCATCTCTCTGATTCGCAAACGCCGTCTAGTTCGGGGAATGCCCTGGCCGGATGCATATTTATGTCAAAAACTATTGTTTATCAATTTTCCGAAAAATGTTTCTATTGGATTAAAAATATTAAAAAATTATATTGCACAGCCAAAAAACTGATCTAAGGATTAATTTATAATCGTGCATTTTCTTAATAAAAAAAAGCAACTGATAAAGCAGGAATTTTCTTTACTCTCTTAAGAGCCCTCTTCAGATGGAATTTATATATACGTCATAATTCATACATAATGTAAATCTTGACTATGTATCCGATAGAATGATTGTTTTGGTTATCGATAAATATAACTAATTTCGTACAATGATAAACTATATTTTAAGTAGGTCCAATCATTTTCTGAAACTGCATATAATACAGAAAAATTGTGTACAATAAATATTCAGAGTATCAGAAAACTGAGTGAATTTTATATTTAATTTTTCACCGCAAATTTTTTTTTATGAAATTTCAACTCAAACACAAGCTTTCAAGGACAAAAATGAGTTCTGGCCTTTCTTTCATCAATAAAAATTTTGTGGTAGAAAATATTGAAAAAATTCACGCAGTGTCCTGAGACTCTGAATAATTATTGTAGAAAGTTTCATTGCTTTCTCTGCATTTTGAGAAAATCATTGAACCTCCTGAATGAAGGGTTTTCCATGATCAATAATTATAGTTTGTTGATTTGTTTAAAGACTTCAATGTGTCTTTAAACCACAAAATTAACAGACGAATACATGATAATAATTGTACCTTCGTACGCTTATGATAAATTTTTTGTTATTTTAGTTTTCCTGAGGCATCTGTTTACTTTACGTTAGATGGTATGAAATCAGCAATGCGTCGGGAACGTAAAAAAAATCGCCCAAGAACGCCTAACTCATTAAGCGGGTTAGGCGAGAGTATAGAAAATTATCCACCGCTAGAAAATATCTTTCGAGGGATGGCGATCTCTGATGATGGTGGCTGTGCAGCAATTTTCATCCATCCATCCATGATAGAGCCATTACGCAACTGCTCCCAAATACTGATGGATGGGACGTTTCAAGTAAGAAATCCAATTAACAATGCTTATCAAAGGCTTGTTATACGTATGAAATATAACGCTTCGTATACTTAGGTAGTTCCCAGCCGTCCGAACGACATAGCACAACTGTACGTTATTCATATAAGGAAACTTCATCGGGTAAGCATGAGTTGATTATCAAAAGTTGTAATTTAGAGCAAAATATAATACTGTTGTTCTATTCATAGGGTTTTCCAGCTATTTTTGTGCTTTGTAGTCGCAGAACGGAGAAACTGTATAAGGCTATATGGGACAAAATATTTGAAGTGGTACCGGAGCTTGCGAACAACGTTAAAAGTGTTATGATGGACTTTGAAAAGTCGGCCATCAATGCCATCCGTGAAAAGTTTCCCCTGGCCCGTATCTCAGGCTGTTTGTTTCATCTGAAGCAAGTATGAAAAATTTTTTTCATTTCGATCGAACGACAAATTAACTAAGATCTAAGAATAGAGCACGCAAAATATCTAGAATGGATTTCCATGGTGCGAGAGAGATCGCCACGTATAGGGACCTCTGCACGTGACTATCTCTTTAGTGACGTGAGACACACCAAGACATCGGGTTACGTGGGATTGCTTTGCTCTATTCCTATATCTTCACGCGAGATAATTTGAAAACTGAAACAATTACTGACATTTAATTTACAATTAATTTAAATAGTATAGTGATTTCTGTTAGTTGTCAAACAGCAATGACTTTTCAAAACAATTGACTTTATTCTAGTATAATTAATGAAATATAACAAGTGTTGGTAATGAACAAACAATAAGATTGTCATTGTCGATTTTCATGTGTGGAAATTGCTATTAGACTTTTAAGGAAGTTCAATGATTTTTTCAATATGCAGAGAAAGTAACAAAACTTTGTAAAATAACTATTGAGAGCGTCTGGAAACCGTAAGAATGTTTTCAATAATTTTTACCACAAAATTTTTTACTTATGAAAAATAAGCCAGAATTTATTTGTGTCCTTGTGTGATTGTGTTTGAGTTGAATTTTCATCGATAAACAAAATTCGTGGTAATAAATTTTCGAAAAGTTCAGACAGTTTTCTGACGCTCTGAATAAGTATTATTAAAAATTTCACGGTTTTGTCGGCATTTTGAAAAAATCATTGAATCTCCTTCAACGGATCCATTACATATGGTATGTCTTTCACTAACAGTAATTCGGTTTTTGTACGTAATGGGATTTATGCTCAAATGACATTTTTATAATTTTTAAGGCTGTTACAGTGGTGTAGCATTCGTCATTTAACATTTTTTTTTAATGATGCGAATTTTAAAGTGACGTTGTATCACGAGCAATACACAAGTACAACATGGAGTCGTATAAGGCAATAAAGTTTGAATCATTATGAATTTCATTTAATCTGGGGTACCACACATATTTCGTACTCGTTTTAATCGAAAGAGCTGTTACTTAGTGGAATCTTTTTCAAATTATTAATCAGTTATATTGTATCTGTCTAGGCTTTGATAAAATATTGGTGTCAAAAGCTTAAAATACCGGACGGTGAATACGTCGACATTCTGGAAACTGCCATGGCATTACCATATCTACCGGCTAAGTTGATGCGAAAGGGTCTGCGAGTGTTGACCTCAATGGCTGATCAAATCGATGATCCACGAGTCGAACGTTTTATTACGTATCTACGTAAAACGTGGCTTCCGCTTCGTCAGATTTTTTCTGTGTTTCTGTTGCCAATAAGAACTAATAACATTTGTGAGTGGTTCCACAAACTAGTGCACAAAATTTTTCACGATCATCCGGAACTCATTGATTTTTTTGGTAAATAAATAAAATAATGCGCAATAACGAATAACTGCGATCAGTATTAATAATATCCATTTTTACAAATCGTAGATAAGCTTGTTGAGATCATGGTTGATTATAATATCAAATATCAAAGAGTAGTGAATGGAACCGATCGAAGGATACGAAGACGGCTAGTCGATATTCAACACGATCATGATTTGACTGCGCTTCAAGTGGAGGTCGATGCAAAAAAGTAAGGATATTACGTTCGATGATTCACTTAAACAAAAATAGTTATTTATCGAAACTATATGAACAATTTTATTGATTGTAGAATACAAGTCAAAGAATTTTTGAATACAGTAATGCTGAAAAGGCGACTACTATATGGTCCAGACATGCGTAAGTGATAAGTAGCAATTGTAATATGTTGCAAAAATAATACTGTATTAATTAATTTTTTTACAGAACTGAAGTACCATCGAGTAGCTCTACCAAACCGTGACCCTGAGGAAGAGATAGATGGTATGCTGTACGTCAGATTTTTGCAACAAGTACTTTTACCCAATCCAGGAGAAGGTATTCAGTATATCTTTTTTCTATATGAACGATAATAACAAAAATAAAGCACGTCAAATATGAAGCAAGTTCTGTCTGATAATTTGTTGTCATTTGCTCATGAACATATATATGAAGTAAAAAAATTTACAATTGCAGGAGGTGAATTTGAAAATGGAATCGGCGCACCAAACGAAGAAAGAGCAAACGTCATTCGACAAATGCTAAACGATGAGCCGGGGCAACAACCAGACGATCAGATTCCTCTTGTCGACAGAGTTGGTAATCGTCGATTCAGAGGTCGCCGTGCGCGTGGCGGTGGTCGTGGTGGCAGAATTGGCCGGGGCGGTAATAATGCCCGCGACCCCGGTCGTGGGGCCCGTGGTGCGAACAACGCCCGCGTCCCAGCTTGTGGAGGCCGTGGTATTGTTCGTGGCCCGAATGGCCGCGGTGGGCCTGGGCGCGGTCGTGATCGTTATTATATCCCTGTGCCCAGAGAAAACGCTCACGTCGACGAAGAATTAGTAAGAGAAGATCTGAACGGTCGCGATCACAGACGCTTTCGAGCAGATCGCCCTGTAGTAGCTGCAGGGCGACAACGCATACTGGCAGTTGCCGATTCAAGTGAAGATAGCGGTATGTTTCTGAATGATATATTCATTCGACACCGTCCATATTGACATGCATTGTTAATACATGTTTCATATAATCAGTATACATTTGAAAATGTATTTACTCATGCCAATAAATATAATACCTGTTATTGTTAACACCGCCGTTATTAGAATCACGGTAGCCTGATGCTTTTGTGCACCCTTTTTAATTCATTACGGTCTGCTTCTGAATATTGTTTAGAAAACAATGACCAAGAAGGACACAATGTGGAAGAAGAAAATCGGTGGGCTGATTTCTATGTACAGCCACACGCTTTTAATAGAAGACGCACTGTGGCCATCATAAATTCTAGCGATGAGGACGAGAAAAGTCGTAAGTTGATGTAGATCTTTGGTATAAGTTTTTGTACAATACGCACTTGTTTATTTTACACTTATTGTGATGTGCACGCAGCATGACAAGTGTTCCTCTTAATCCATTCTTTTGTAATGTGATGCATATCTATTTTTTGTGGTAGTGTAAATGTATTTATTATACATGACTGTTAAAAAGTAATTTAATAATTATTTGATTTTAAAGAACCTGAAGAAGATCTGGAGCTGTTGGAATTCCCTCGTAGCAGGAAAATCTCCGTCGAGGCTGTTGAAGACTATGATGGTATTGTTTATATTGTGCCAGACGTAGGTAACTGCTAAAATGATCGGCAATAGAAATGTAGAGGACTGTACGCCTATACGGCTTTGTACTCCCTTATTGAAGTATTAGTATAGATATACCTCTAAAAAAACACGTAAAAAAGTACAATCTTGACAAATAGGATTTATTTTTTTCTCCGTATATGTAGCTTCTGAAGTGTAGGTTGCACATATTTATTGAATTAATTTAAAATAATAAAAGCAGTTTAAACTTTTAGATCATTACAAAGTACATTTAACGATAATCTCAGAAAAGGAAGCTTGGAGCTGTATGAAAGAACTGGCACGTAATGCATGTTTTCAATTATGAAACTTGCCATTTCATTCATACATTTCACAACTTTTTCTTCTGGTATTTTCCTGAAATATACTTTGTAGTGAGCTAAAAATTAAAACTGCTCTTAAAACGCATAAATTATTTAATGATTATCGATGAACCCACATCTGAGAAGCTACATACGAAATGTTGAAGAAATCTACAGGTTATAGATTAATACCTGAAAAATTAGGATTGTACGCCCAAAATGACGTTATTATTACGACCACCACTAGAAACTTTCACATTTTGATGTCATTTTGGGCCCCTCATTGTGTGGACTAATTCCTCCATCTAAAGTGAATACTATCACGTTAGATCATAATATAGACCTAGAGTAAGCCTGCTGTAGCCTGCCAATGTTAAGAAATTGTGGCGAGGGTGCGAGAGAGAAAGGTACAGAAGAGTTGACATCTTTGTCCCTGTTACTCTAAGTCAGCGGGTTTTTGGTACCTAATGAGCATTGAGTAAGAGACAGGTATCAACTCTTCTATACATGTATCTCTCGCACCCTTGCCATACTTTGAAATCAGGCAGGCTTACTCCAGGTCCATATACTGTAAGGCTATCACTGATTACCACTATCAACAAATCCCACACCTTTTGTATAATTGCTTCAATGAGAAATATGCGTGCATAATTGACACTTTAAAATTGATAACTGTTCAAAAATTGATTTCAATGTCCAACGTAATGTTTATAGATGTGTACGTACATAATATTAAGGCGTTTATTTAAACATTTAAATGTCTTCATGCAACGTTTAGTTTCATCTGTTTTAAAAAATTTTTTTTGCAAAACTTGGAAATTGAACTCTATTGAGTTCTCTAATTATGATCATACGAAGGTCTGAAAAATGCAATATTTGTATTGTCGAAGATCCAGCGCCAAAAATGAACTGTTTTGTCGAGCATTACTGGCTTTTGCAAAGTCATTATTTTGAAAAATAATTGCATTCTGAACAACTTTTGTCTCTTAGTGTTTTTGTCTAGGATGCTTAGAAATAAAGTTACATAGAGAAAAATAATTCGACTTATGTTTGTCGAGTTCGACAGGCACAAAATTTCCTTGTATACAATTTTCACATTTTTTTTCTTCAAATTCATGAAAAGGAATTAAAAAAATACGCTGCTAAATAATTGTAAGTTCCTCAGAATGTACAAGAACAATGATTGTGTAAAATAATACTGACTTTACAAAATCCTTAAATCAGTAGGAAAAAGTTTCATTTGATGACTACCAATAGCAAAAATTGTCAACTTTTTTCAAACCAAACAGAACTTGTATTAGTAAAATTCATTCTTTTAATTTTGCATACAGTTGTGTAGTTAAAAGATGAGATGAAGCACTTTGCAAAGTCATTTTAACATTAAAGTCTAAGCTGCTCTACAATACATATTAAAGCACACCTCAACGGATTGATACCTGTGGGCTTGACATTAAATATATTGTGAAGTGTTTTAAACTGTTTTATTATCAACTTTGCTAGTACGATTTTCATGGGAGTAAATATTCACAAGGTCTGTTATTTGATGATAAAAATATTGATCAGCGTTATATGGACCTGCCAACCCTTTCGCATTCCTAAGGACTTGTCATATTGGATAATTGACACTATTGCATAATATATGAGTAAATGTACCCAAATAAACATCCCGATCTTTTTCTTTAGACGCAGATCAGCTTATGCCGAATCTTCCAAATATCACTAATGAAATTGGTGCCGACGATCTCTTCGAGTTTGAAGAAATGGACGAATGTATGGACGTTGTTGTAAGTCCTGAATCAAGGCTATCGAACCAAATCATTTGCAATGTCTTGAACAGCCCATATCAATTGCTATTGCAAGAGCAACCGATGCCACTCAATAACGTGCAGCAGCATTCAACAAATCACAATGAACCACAAACTTTAGCTAGCAGTACGTTGATACAAGCTATTACTATTAATATTTAAATTGAATGAAATAGAGTAATTGAGTAATGAAAGATAATCATGATTTATTTGCAGGTTCCCGGCAGTTGAGTCAGAAAAAGAGGAGGAGACGAAGAGGTGGCAAAACAGGCTGTAAGTTTCTTTGTCATATGGTGAAATAAATCGAGGAATCGTGATTTCTCGCTCATAATAAATACGTAAGCTATCCTACCTTAAAATATTGAACCTCACGCGACTGATGCCTTTTTATTCGTCCTGTGATCGGTCGAGACTGATCAAGAGCGGGCAAATTTGAAAATAAGATTTTAAAAAATAATAAAAATCAATTAAAATTTGTTGGTTCAATAAGAATTAAAAGTGTATTTAATAAAATAGCTAATTATTAAATTTTTCTTTAAAAGCATAGAAATAAATGTGTTTGATTAAATATTGGGGGTTGGCGTGCGAAGCGCGCAGCGGGCTGGGCCTCCTAGTAAATATAAAATAGAAACGATGCAAAAATTTTGTAAAGACATTCATGTAATACGAACTGTTATACAACAAGCATAACATTATCTATAAATCAAACGATTCCCATGCAATTAAAGTAGAGTAAAATTATTGCATCATAAGCATGGAAGGCTGTTGATTATTGATAATTGTAGTGATCGTTTACAGCCGGCATAACAGGCAAGATTGTGCTTGAAATCACGTATTCCACTACTATTTTGTTGGTTGCCAATGATCATCATCAACAAAGTTTCAATGTCTTACTAATTATATATAATAACTATTTACCTGCAATAGGCTGCGTATGCTGTTATAGTCGACGACAGGTTTTGATAATTAGGCCCTGTAAACATCGTGCTTGCCAAAAATGTCTGAACTCAATATATGCTAATAGAAAAGAAGTGGGGGTAAAGTGTCCTTACTGTCGAGCACAGGTATGCTCTTGGCTGCCACTTCATTTGATGCCGGATTTAAAGTAATGATTTTTATTAACATAAAAAAACAATTAATGGCTTAAGTTACCAATTAAATTTGTTTTAGTGCACCGCTGCTAACCGACGATGCTATTGTAATTGAGTAAGGAGTGAGTCTTTAAGAAGGGTACAGCAATCAACTAAACAATTTAGTTTCCAGTTCTCATCACATAATTGTTTTTGTTAAAAATGGAGTGTGCATGTACATAATTATTTTAGTACTTATTTGTTGTATTGTAAGAATAAGGAAATCAAGCGCTTTACAATATTTTGAATAAAAACATGATGTATTGTAAATAAACTGGGTTTGTTTTCATCTCAATCTCCGTAGCATTCATCCATTTTTGTACAGACTTTTGACAGAAGGTACGTAACATTGGTTAAATAAAAATGTTAGAAACATTTTGTGTAAACCCTACAAAAACTGTAAATAGATGCACACCAATAAAGTTTCATCAATCATTTTGTCCGAAAAAATATGGAATTTCAATTAAAGGACTTGTAAAAATTTAAACCGGCTGCAAATTTTTGGGCACAATCCCTGCTCATTTCTATAACTTTATCATTACTTCTAGTTGCTCCATCTATTTACCGCTTATTCCCTCGATAAAAATAATAAACCGATAATATTCAAGTTTTTGTGTTTCTAATAAAGCTTTTTTTTTATGTACATTATTCACTTGCAAAGTGATACGTTGCTACTGGCCAGACCATAATGTAGAAAAAAAGAATATTGTATGCAATTTTTTTCCTACTTTGGGCGCTTTTGAGAGGCTGGTGTGCCCTCGGTAGGAAAAATAGCATTCTCCACGCATGTGCATCCGGCCAAGGCCGTCCCAATAGTCATCGGGCGTTGCTTCGCAAGCGCCCTCGGGCCCAGAGACCGCCCTGGAGAGATGCACATTTGTGACGAGAACTACTATTCTCACTGAGGACAAAGTGCTTAGCGTGGCAGCAAAGTAATTTTCAGGGCCCAAAGTACGCCCACGGGCGCATAACAGCACTATAAACCCTCAGTGCAAAAAATGTCATTCTCAACTTGGGCACAAACATACAACAACGGCGCCCTTCAGGCGCGCATGTCGTACTTTGCGCCCTTGGTAAGAAATATACTATATTTTATTAATTTGTATACCTTTTACAAGTTTCAATTATAAAAGAACAATAGTCTCTCATGGAATACATGTATAGATAATCACTTGTATGCTATGATTTTTTTGAAAACTATATGCAACCTTCAAATAGCATGTATATTTTATGACGTATGTGTGAATCACGTCTTTGCAATATATTACTTACCCGAAACGAGTACAAGCCTCTGAAAGTTCCTTTTTCGTGTTATTTCTAC
>JAPYYV010009312.1:0-12565 GCA_030522625.1 Copidosoma aretas | reverse complement strand
GGATAACCTAACGAAAATAGGGAGCATGGGGTGTGGGGAATAGAGGGCGGCGTGGTAGATCAGACTTACTATAGAAAATTATTAAAAATTTGCATATTTCCACCTCAATTTCACCTTACTTTTGATCATGTAAAAAACGTGTGGGGGGGGGAGGGCATAAAGAGGCAGCCATTACTTACGATCCACACGATTTCTAGTGTATATATATACACACATTATAGAATCAATATCTTGATAGTGGGAGCCCATTTTTTTTACTCTAATGTTTTTTTTATTGTACATTTGTTAATATAATGTTTATCTTAAAACGTGTAGAAGGAAGAAATCGAAATAAAACCAAATTATTACTCATATGCATGAACTTATAATCAGATTGTGTGGGTGTATTGTAGAATAGGTTATAAGGCAATAGGGGGAGCTGAGAGGGAGTTGAAAGGGGGGGGGGAGCGGGGGGGAGCTAACCCAACAAAAATAGGTTTAAAAATCACGTAAAAATAAACGAATAACTACGTGATTTGAGGGGGAGCTGAAGGGGAGCGGGGGGGGGGTAGGACAAATTTGTGTTCTTACAACTATATAATATAGGAATATATATATATATATATATGTATATACATATATAAATGCATGAATAGCACACTATCTCTTTCTTTCTCTCTCTTTCTCTCTTTCTTTCGCCGGTCAATGTTTATAACCCTACTTCTTTTCTGTCTGTATGCTGTTTTGGAAAGATGAGACAAAGGAAAGTAACAAAAGGTTGTTTTTGGAGAGGAATGCGCCGGTTATGCAAAAAGTGTTTAAATGAAGGGGCCTCAGTTAAAAATAAGCGAAGAGTATGCAAGTATGTATGGTACCAAGACTGCCCATGGGACTGACACAAGAGATGAAAAGTCAGAAGCTGAGTGTGCATTAAAAGGCCGTCGAATTGTGAACTTGAAATGTCTTGCTGATCAACTATTTTGCTAAGGGTGCAAATCTTTAATACTGTATATTGCATATCGACAGTGTAAAGTGGCTATAACGTTAACACGATCAAATCTTTTTTTTTTCTATGCTACGCTATTGTAATAGAATATTATTTCTGTAAATGAAAGTTTGTTGGGAACATGTATACTTTGGAAAAATCACGCTTGTACTAAAAGTGCGACGTTGTTAAATCTTTATAATTACCCAGTTGATGCAACAGTTATTTGCGATGGATCGAATCAGTTATAGAGGACTTGCGTTGAATACGAGACAAACGCTTATAAGTGTAACCTCTCTTTTAGAATTGCAAAAAGGCTTTTCTAAGTGCATGAGCCCCACTTACTCTCACCTTACTTTACAAGCAGGTTAGTAAATTTAATACAAACGCGATTGTTAATTCCTGACATTTATTCTAGTAAAACACTGCAAACCCTTTTGTAAATTCACTATATTTAATCTTGGTCGCATTTCTGTCCAACATAAATTTTAGTAATATAACAAAAATTTTGCACATACACTAAAATTTTCGTAATTTTACAAAATAAAAATGTACTATTACGTCGTTGTACATAGGTAATTTTTACGAATCGCTAATAAAGTTTTTTTTACTTCCTACGAAAATTTCAGGGTAATGTGTACATTAACTTGTAAAAGGGATACATTTCTAAATATGACTGTAATGCAGCACTTGTTAATCATTGAGTAACAAGTGTGAAATGATTCTAACCCTCCGCTGTAAACTGAAGATCAACTTAAACGAATCAGAAGCAGATGAACTGATGTGCAAGTCTGTGGCTTATACATAGATCCATTCGTCAGATTCAGTACGAATGAGTTTAAATGTGAGAGGCAGACTTTCAGACTTTTTGGAGTATTATAATCCTATTGTGCATGGAGAACAATGTTAAAATATCAGGTACACTCCAATACATCTAGAAGTCTGCATCTCACATTTAAACCCCACCGTGCTAAGTGTATCGGATATATCCAAACATGAGCCACAGACTTGAAATACTTGAATACCGGTTAAATTGCTTCTGCGCACTTCACACTATTGTCAAGATCGGAGAAGAGATGATGATGATGATTAAGACAGCTACTTGGATAAGAATGACTAGTAGAAACAACAGTAATCGATAAAATGTGCCCAATCATGGGATCATCTCAGGAGACATCCTTCCAACAATTAGATTTTATCATTAAGGACACCATCGAAAATCAAGTTTTTTTTTCTGCCCTACTTTATTACTTTTGAAGTGAATATTTTGCTGCAGAATACAATTACAAGCAAATTTTTTCTCCTGTGTTTTGCTTCTAGGATTCTTAGGAAAAACGTTATGGATAAGTTTTCTGAGGAGCAGTTTCATCGCTTCGCAAGTCCAAAAATCATCTTACAAAAGATGAACCATTACTTTTATCCTGTGCATCCTAGACACTAAATGCAAGAGTCAAAAGTTTCTTAAAATCTTATTCTAAAGCTAAATAAACATTTCTAAAGTATAACAGTTAACCAGGAAAATAATTAATTTTTGGTGGTGGCCATTATTTTAAAATCTAATTGTTTGTGGGATGTCTTCAGAGACGTTCCTATCAATGGCCACATTGTCAGCACCTATTGCTATCTTCACTAGTCACTTTCATGCTTGTCATGCTTATCATTGCTGAGGATTTTTTTCTTTTCCTAATTGCTATAGCCTACTGGAAAATCTCAAGACTGGCCTTCTCTTCTTTTCTTCTTTGACTCTGTCACTGATTCAAGAGAAACATGCTCACTGACACACGAACAGATCATCATTTATGCCCGGGTACTGTAGAGTTTGAATCAGTGTTTCTAATAACCAAGACTTCTCGCACATGCGCAGAGAAGTTACACTCTTTTTCTCTCTCAGACCGGCAGGAGTGGGAGAGTCTTCCCGCCTGTACTTTAGCTCAAGCCCCGCCCACTTCTCACAACTCAAATACATCATCTAACTAAGCACTGACCAAGGTGTCGATAGCGGTGTTGTCTACATTTTTTGTCTGCGTGGAAAATCTGACTGATCTGTGTTTAATTTTTCGTCAGACACTTATTTTTTTTTTTTTTTAACCAACACTTTTTCCATCACTTGAAATTCAAGTCACTTAGCAGCATGCTTTTTCATTTTTTAATTTTCCTTTAAAAATACATCATACTTTACATCCACAGTCCACCTAATAGAAATTAAAAAACACCTTCAAAAAACTAGATATAATAAAGCCTTGGGCGATGACGGTATCATTAACTTCGTCCTTAACAAACTCTCCGACGCGTACCTAGAATGTACAGCTAACATCTTCAATGCATGCTTTAAACTTTTATACTTTCCGCGCAACATTAAATCCGCGATAATATTAGTATTTCTTAAACCAGGCAAATACCAGTTCCTTCTGACACA
Organism: Copidosoma aretas; assembly: GCA_030522625.1. Lineage (NCBI taxonomy): Eukaryota > Metazoa > Arthropoda > Insecta > Hymenoptera > Encyrtidae > Copidosoma > Copidosoma aretas. The sequence goes on along the minus strand of JAPYYV010009312.1, from coordinate 9,185 downwards.
GCACCAAATCCTACGTATCACGGAATTTGCGACCAGACACTTCAATTGAGGACAAAACACTGGCACGGTCTTCCTCGATGTTGGAAAGGCGTTCGATAGCGTCTGGATTAACGGACTTATCCGAAATCTTATCAATTTAAAAATCCCCGGATGGATGATCCGTTTCCTCTATTCATACTTCACTCATCGTTCCTTCAAGATAAAAACTAACTACGCGATTTCTGACGTTTTCAAAATCCGTGCAGGTGTCCCCCGGGGCAGCCTAATAGGACCAAAAATTTTCAGCTTATATATGAAATGATATACCCTCAACAGTCCCTTCAGTTTACGCAGGCATACACGCCAAAGATACAGTCATATTTACAACTTCAAGGATCGATGTAAAAATTGTCGATAACTTGGATGAAACACTGGCGGACATTAAGGATTGGTGCCCCCAGTGGCACGTTGAAATACATTCCGGTAAATCGGAAGCGATGTTATTAACGCGTAAACGGCCCAAAATGCGTAGTTTAGAATCACCCTCTTACGATGGCACGAAAATACCATGGAAAAACGAAGTTAAATACCTCGGAGACCGTTGATAAATCTTTTCGGTTTCATACACATACCACAAACGTCAAAAATAAAGCATTCAGTGCTATCACGCGATTGCAGCCATTACTTAACTGCAGTTAAAAACTGAGCACGCAAAACGGTTTATTACTATACAAATGCTCATCAGACCCATAATCACCTACGCGTCGGCAGTCAGGGAGGGGAGGGGGGTACAGCACCGACAAACATGACTAAAATCCAACAAGTCCAAAACCGCGTACTTAAAACTATCACGAAAGCCCCACGGTACGCGCTAATGTCGAGACTACACCGCGAACTAGAAATCGAGCCCATAGAGAACTATACAGTAAACACCGCGAAAAATTTTTACGAACGCACTAAAAAATCTAAGCACGACTTATTAAACAACCTTGGTAATCACGAGTATGAACCGTGAGATGAACACAGAAGGCCGAAAGATTTCATCGAAATCTTCGACGTCAACAACAAGTTATGAACCCTATACTATCAGTTTTTTCTGTTGCAGGTACCCATCATCGTCACAGCATTAATTAACGCTTTTCTTTTAAGGAATAACATGCTTACTAATCAATGTCTATTTTCAGCTTGCAAGGTTTTCCCTCCCCGAAGGGCTTTCTCCTTGCATCCGTCCTGTCCATTCTGTCATGTTCCCTAATACCTTCATGTTAATGATAAAACGCTCACTCCGAGTGCTGCATTCCAACTCCTATCCATAAAATTCCTTCCCAAAGGAGGAGCTATCTGCATCTCTCTTAGGATCGGCTTCACCGACCCAATGATAAGAAATATGCAGGTTCTGTGCATGCTGGAAGAGCTCCACAGAGTAGGGCGCGGAGGGGCCCGCTCATACCTTTCCTTTTCTCTTTACTTTATACAAATTATTATTATAAAATTACACAAATTATCATCATTAAATATAGAAATTGCGTAGTTTTAATGTGAGCTAGCAAAAAACCACTTTTCATTAATACGTTTTTAAAAATATATACGCAGTCATGTGGTTCAGGCTCGCTGTCTGCTGTCGAGGAGATGTTTGTTTTGATTTCGTCTCCGCAAAGTGGTTCGTCTCCGCGAAGTGTGTACGTGCATGCAGGCTTTTTTGTTTTGAAGTCAGTGAGTGTTTGAGTAGTTGCAGGGAAAGCATGCTTGCTTTAAGTTGATTAGTTGCGTTTCTTTGAATCTTTTTTTTTGTATGTATAGTATTTGTATAGTGCAATATTATGTGCATATATATGTTGTTTTTTGCTTTGTATTTTGACAAGTGTATCAGTAGATGGTATAAGTTCTATGTTTGTTGCAATATTCTGTGTAGAAATTTTCCGGCGTATGGTGCTACTGCTTGTGTACAGTGAAGGTGCTTTATTGTTTCGCTGATTTCCAATGCTTATTTAACGGTTTTGTTAGTTCGGTGCTTTCGATACTTGTTCGGTGGGTACAGTTGAGGTTTTTTGTTGTTTATTGATACTAGTTGACTCGTTACTTAATACTTACGGTGCAGCTTTTTTGGTGTATCAATTATATGCAGGTGAAAGTTTTATTATCGACTTATTTCTCTAGGTGGAGTGAGTAGTTAGATAAGTATCGAAGTGTCTTTATGTAATGCTTGTTGTATGCAGTATGTTGGTTTGCAGTTGGAGAACTTTTGTGGATTACGTAAGCTTGTAGCTGTACGATAAACCAAGATATTTTTGTTATTGTAAGGTTGTTTTATTGATCATTGTGATATTTTGTTGACATTTGTGAATTTTTGGATTTTTTTTTAAATTTTACATTTGTTTTTAATCGATATCTTCACAGAAGAGAATAAGATGGCTCTTGCGTTTAACACGCATAATTATATAAATCGAGAAAATTAATATTAAGATAATTGATGGGTGAACGACCTAATTTCCAAATTCAAAAATTAAAAAACACTTTTTTTAGGAAAATAAATTTTTTTCCAATTTTTGGTTCGTAGTATGCTTGTGCTTGTTGACTAAGTAGATACTATTCCGTTCACATTTACGTTGTAAGAGTAACAAAGACATAAATTTTCTTTTCACTTCTGTTAAATCCATTTGAATGCAATAACATTTTATTGTCCTTTCGCTTAATACGGCACCACATGAGGGGCTGTTCACTTGATCTAAAGATTTAAGATGCAACTGTGATTTTATGTAATTTACTGTGCTAAGCGAAAAGAAGTAAAACTCATAGACTTTTATAACAAATAAAAGAGTCTTATAGCTATCAAATATAAATTTCCAATCAAATTAGGCAGCAAAATATTCAGTTAATAACCCATGATTCAATGATTTACTAGTGATTTAAATCACGTGGTCGACCCCTTGGCACCAAACGTTGGAGCCAGCTTCAAAATGTCTTGCGATGCGAAAAAGCCTTCGAAAAGAAAACCGAAAAGTGGTAGTGAAATTGACGCACTAAAGAAACATAAAAAATGTGTGTTTTTGTTGATGCATGGTGAGAAGAGCTGCAATTCAAACATTGGCTCTCAAAGGACGAATCTAATATTCAAAAGCTCGCTCGCTGTTTCCTTTGCTGCGTCAATATCGCGTGTTATAATAAACAAGACCTGATCAAGCACGCTGAAACTCAAAATCATAAAGAAAATGGCAATATCGCAAGAAAAAGAAATGATAATATCCCTTCAAACAGTGAAGACGAATTCAATCAGCAGGTCAAAGAGTTTGAATTCATCAATGCTCTTTTTCTTGCGGAACACAACGTGCGTGTTCAGCTTGTTGAAGATTTGATCCCTTCTATGCAAAAATTGTGTAGAAAACCAGAGGTCGTTTGCACAAATGAGTATGAAAAAAGACAAATGTGCAAGCTTAATAACTAATGGCTTGAGTGCTAGCGAACTTCAAAATGTTCTTAATATTTTAAAAAACGAATGCTTTTCAGTTTCAATTGATGAATCGACCTAAATTAGTTTAAATAAAATTTTGTGTGTTGTTTTGAATTACACAAATCTTGACAACGGCAAGTCTGTGTCCCACTTCTTGACTTTAATTGAACTTGATGCTAAAGAGTGTGGTGCTAAGGAGCTCTTTGAAGCTTTTGAGAAATTTTTAATTAATAATGGAGTTACTCTTAGTAATGTAACAAGTTTAGCCTGTGATAACGCAAGCATTATGAACGGTATCAAGAATTCTTTATGTACGCTATTGAAGAAAAAATATCCCGATCTAATTTTGTTACCCTGTATATGTCAAACGTCTGCTCTAGTTGCAAAAAAAAAAGTTGTGCGAACATTCCTGGAGAGTACCAGACGTCGCTCCAATGTATTTTACAGTATTTTTGTAACAGTTCTAAAAAATCGCAAAACTTTAAAGACTTTCAAATTTTTTTTAACATTTTGACGAGAACAATTTTTAAGATAGCGAACACTCGATGGCTTTCTCTTTTTAATTGCCATCGACTGCGTTCTTGAAAATTTGCCAGCTTTACAGTCTTTTTTCTTACTTGAATGCCATGAAAATCCCTCCTGCAGTAATAATGCGGAAAAGAAAAGCTAACCGCAGTTTATTAACAGTTTATTAAGCAATAATAAAATTACTTTGCAGCAAGGGAAATCGCCAAAGATAGTAATTACAAAGTAAACGAAGAAGATTTTAAAAAAGCAGAAGATATTATTGTTGGTGAAGCATGCGCTTCGATTTCGCAAAGTCTTCCAGAAACAGATCAGCTAGAAATTCGAGAAAATTGTTTAAATTTCTACAAAACGGCTCCAAAAGAAATTCAAAGGACTTTTTTTAAAAATGATGATGTTTTGAGTTCTCTTAGTTTTCTCGAGCCAGCAAATGCTTTAAACAGCGAATTTCGGAGTGAAAACCCGAGTTTATTACATCATCTCGAGAAATTTTTCCCATACCCTGATATCGATTATTGCTCGGTAAAGAAAGAAATTGAATCGTTACCTTCATATTTTGCTGATATTGAGAATACATTTTATAATTTAAAAGTCGATGTAATTTGCTATGCCCTCAGTTTATCCATATACTTATTACATTTTCTTAACCTATTGGTTTTTTATCATAGTTTCAAAATTTCGCTAACAATTTCAGTGATTTAAAAATGTTTAAGCATGTTTTCGTACTTATTCATGTAAATTATAACTTAGTCATGTGAAAAACTATTCAATCAGCGTGTAATTGATCAGATATACATGTATGTATAAAGTTGCCAACTCCCTAGCTTAAGTAGTATGGTACATACTTTCATACGGCACTTTGATGTATCCAAAAACAATCAAATTAAACATAAATTTGTTTTTTTTATTCTTTCTAAACTTACATAGCTACATATTATTCTATTTTTCCATACATTGCGGACTTTTATATGTGCTATTATTTATTTATTAATTAAATGTGAATAGTTGAAAAACATTTTTTCATATCGACTCACATGACGATGACAAAAAAATACTGCAAGTAATAGTTACGTTATAATTTTGTATTTTAAGAAATGAATATTTTGCTAAAGATAAATACTTGTACAACGTTTTATTAAAATAATCTCGAGAAAAATTAGTATAAGATAGCAAACCACGTGATCTGACTCAATTAATCAAAAAAAAGGTGTCAGTTACGTCATAGCAGATCTTACGAAATAGATTGCAGAATCAAATTAGAACATCATTTACTTTTTAATTACAAAATAATCAGTATTATATACTTGTTCAGTATCAAGCATAAAAAATTACAAACATGTACATTCACTAGTCATTACAAAATTGATTAATTTATAATTTTTGTATTAAGTAGTGAATACTTTATGTCTCAATCAAAGATTTGATCTAAATATTAAACAATTTGTAAAAAGTTTAATTTATTGTATAGTACATTACGAGGTACATTACAGGCCGAAAAATTTAATTACTTGCGTTTGTATCTTTTAATTATGAATTATTAAAGTAATTGATTCAGACATTTCCGTAAGTGGACTAGGCCTACTGGGGATACCACTCAAAGAAAAAAATTAAAAAAAAGTTCTTATAATAGCAAAAAGTCAAATGTATCTGAGGTATGTAACAATTAGGGCATCATGACATGTACTTGCTAACTAATTTTCAGTAATTTAGGTGTGTTTTTAATTTTTTTCTTTGAAAAAAACGCGCTGAGATACTTACCGCAACGTGAGGTGGAAACAGTATCATATTAGATTTGCATGCTTACGAATTTCTGTTTATTTTTGTATGATAATATAGTAAAGATTCATCTATACCAAACTAAGGAAAATTTTTTTGAAAACGTATTATAGAAAAGTGGTTTTTTTTTCTAGCTTACATTGGTATTACGCAAATTTTAAATTTAGCAATGATAATTTATGTAAAGTATGATGTATTTTTAAATGAAAAATAAATGATGAAAAAACTGGCAGTTGGGCATGCGCAGTACCCAGCTGTTATCACCTACACGCTCGAACAAACAATTGTATCAATTTGTTCATCAATCAGAGCTGTGCAGTTAAGTTTGGACAATGTGCAGTTTGGTAAGGCTTTATTTGCCGAGATATTGTCATCCAACTACGGCACGAAATTTGCACATGTTTGTCTTTTTTTTTTCAACCATCTGGGCATGTGCAATAAAAATAATTCGCATAATCAAAATGTGCAGATAAAAACACGTCGCCTAATATTTTCTTTATTTCAAAAGTCGATACTTTGTGGGCTGGCTTCCAGGAGGTGTATTGAGTAATCGGAACCCTCAGATGAATGTTTTCAGCAATGGCTTTTTCGTATTGAGCAGACTGGTGCCTTATTTGATTGTTCCCATCGAGAATTTTCGCCAAATACTCTTGGGTTGCATCACCCTTGTAGTTGCCAAGCTAGACAAGGCTGGGGAAGAAGCCCACAGCTAGATTTGGTGTAGCCCTAAAAAGGGCTGATTGTTAAAAACTGCGCGTCCGTGATACACTTGAGGAGAGTCAAACAGACACGTCTGCTCACCACAAGCGCTCGAGCGGGACTGATTAAGTAGATCAAAGTACACTTGAAAAATATGATGAGTAAATCTGACGTGAAAATTCTGCTCAGCTCCTTGACATCAGTAATAATATTTTTTTACGATTAAAGTTTTCTCAACAATATGGAATATATATATATATAATTTTTGAGTAAAAAATCTGTACTGATGGTACAGGTGGTACCATTAAATAACTTCGTGATAGAGCAGTTAAATTTGGTCACCATGTTTCAACAGATTGTAATATTATTAAAGCCGTTGCACAAAATAATGCTAAAGTCAAAATGTTTGTTATATTGGAAAATGGCAAATTAAAAATGGACAGGCTCATAGGAAATCCTAAATTAAAAGTAGCACCCAATTTAATGAAAATTCACCAATTGGCATGGACTGACAGAAATGAAAATACATTATTTTAAAAATATTTGTGCTGTTTTAAAAGCACTAAAAATTCACCTTGTATATATTATGGATCGAATCATAGTAGTTGTTCAATTACAATTAAAAAAAAAAAGCAAATCAAGAAGTCAGAAGCCAAAGCTCAACATAATAAAGTCATAGGAGTCCATAAATTAAGATTAAGCTCTAAAAATGTTAAGACAGGAAAAAAATAAGTGTATGGTTCTACTTACTTCGTTTGTTAATTATTTTATTAAATGTTTGGCGTTATCTAGTAAAAATGGAATTTGCAATTTTTAGTTATTATAGTTATTTAGGTAATTAAAATAACGATTTCAAAGTTGTTATGTACTACATTTATAATTCGTGGTTGTATAAAAAAAATTACATAGAATTTCTAAGAACTTCGCTATCATTATTTAAGAGATGTGGTGCGTAATGTTTGGCATTCTCCGATTGACAATAAAGACATTTCATTAAGGTTGCTTATAATAATAACAAATGTGAAGTTTGATGAGTTTATTATGAATTAAAAAATTGTAAATCAGTAACCCTTACAATTTGTTGAAAATATATAAGAAACAGATCACTTAGAGTAGTAATTTGATATTTTTACGCGTCATTCAATTTTTCATTAATATAAACGTAAACGTGGTGTTTTATGTTCAGTTCAATAAAAATTATAAAAACAATAATCTTGGTCCTTCCTTACTATCATTTTTACATCTTAATAAATACTATATTTTGTCAGTGATGATACAAAAAAAGAACGCTAGAAAACGTGAGGCAAGCAGAGAAAGGAGCTTCAGCGTGAGTTCTCTAATTTAAACGGCCTTCGGCTAAAATGAGGCACGCCAACCGATTGAAAATATAACAATTTGTATTAAGATATAAATGTATTATATATTAGGGTGTCCGTTATTTATCGATTTTGACTTTTTAATCATATACCCACTGGAATCTTTTCGTTGTGCCCTAAAATGATAATCCATACCCTAAAAACCCGAAAATTTTAGATTTAACTCGTGCCCCTAGCAATTTGATTTTCCATTTAAATAGCATGTGACTTTTATGATTCAACCTTTTTTGATTTTTTCGACCATTTTAAGTATTTTTCTGGATTTTTAAATCACACCATTAAATTACGTATCACTTGGACTTGATTTATTGATTTTTTACAGCTCAATATAAGCATGTTTAAAAAGTTCGATTTTGGCCTTCGAAGAAAAAAAATTCCAAAATATGAAATTTTTTCAACTTGCTTATTTTGAGCTGGAAAAAATCAATTCATGAAGTCGAAGTGACATGTAATTCAATGGTATGATTTAAAAATCCAGAAAAAAAACTCAAAGTGGTCAAAAAAATCAAACAAGGTTAAAGTTTGAAAATACCATGCTATTTGAATGGAAAATCAAATTGCGTCTAGGGGCACGTGTTAAATCTAAAATTTTGTGATTCTCAGGGTATGTGTTATCATTTTAGGATACAACGAAGAGATTCCAGGAGGTATATGATCAAAAAGTCAAAATCGGTAAATAACGGACACCCTAATATATGTATAGAAATCGATTAATGTGATTCGGAAGAAAACCTTAAGAGGACGTGGGAGCGAACCATTTAACCTCAAAAAAGCTACTTCTCCGTTTCCAACTTTTCTCCTTTCCTACTTAATCAAATTGCATGAATCAACTCAAAATCGATAAACGAAGGGCGCTCAAATCTTACAATTTTGAGAAATACTTAAAAATAAACAATTTTTTATTTTGTACAACATGACAAAACGGTAGTTTATTTTGTTTTAAATCAGCTGATACCCTTTTAATAAAAAAAATTATTTTACAAACGTTTTGTAGCAAGAAAAATTTAATGCCCGGATTAGTAAATAATTCTGTAATCAGCCCATCGAAGTGTGATTTCATCTCATTGCAGCTCTGATTAAGAAGTTTCATAACACATCCAGCTTCTGATGTCATCAAAGGTTCTTCAGGTTTGGAAGTTAACAAAACACAGTGGTCAACATATCTACTTCGTCAACTGTATTTCAACTGGAGTGATGCCGTACGAGTACCTGCTCTGCACCAGTGTATCCATTAACTGACTTTGGTGTTGAACTTAATATGCAGTCAATAATGTCATCAAGGATTCTGAATGTAAACATGTAAACTTTGTTAAATCTTTTTTGACTAAAAACACGCAGTACGGGTACCTGATTTTTACTAATATACCCATAAATTGAAATTT
>JAPYYV010009311.1:0-12014 GCA_030522625.1 Copidosoma aretas | reverse complement strand
TGTTTTCATAAACTTTTTTTTACTCTTTAGACCTCTACTTGCACCTTTTGCTATAACATTGTAGTCTTATCAATTATGTTGGTAACATAATAGAGATACCAGCATGTTTTTAGATTAGTAGTCTTATCTAGACAATTCAAAATAAGGTGGTTTATTTGGTAACTAAGGGTTAAAAATTCAATACAGATTTCTTAATAAGTTGTATCTAATGTAGCATTAACAGATTTATTGCAGATTCTAAGATTTTTTCTAAGGATGTCGTTTTTTTTTTTCATTAAAAAACGACTACAATTTTATTTCTATGATCAGTCTAATCTCCTAATTTTTGCGAGGATTGTCGATGATAGAAGGCTTAAAATTATTGTTTTTTAATACTTGTATTGTTTCAGAACAAAGATCTAAATTTGTAACCTTATTATTGTTATAACGATTTTCTATGTCCAGAAAGCAGTTTCTTGCTACGTTTAGGATAATACATTAAAATCTATTTTCCTTAGTAGTTGTATCTTATATATCCTTAGAACAGCGATATTATTAATTCATAATTAGCTTTTTGTATTATGTCATTTGTTTGATTAAATAAGCACTAAAATTTCCTTTAACAGTCAGTTATATCCTTAAAATCCTCCGAGAGGTTCCGATAATCTGTGGCTTAAATTTTTGTTTTTATATCATATTGTTGGTTCCAAAAAAAAATTAAAGTCTTGCTGTGTTTGAAGTAACAAAAGTTATTACATCATCTTCTTAATAGATATTCACCATGGATTTTTAAATAGCTCTATATAATTTAATAATATTTTAGGATAACATGTTATACTGCATGTATTGATTTTAGTAATAAAATGTAATTAATAGTTCGATCTTTTTTCAACTTAAATAATTTTAATAATACTTTCTGCATTATCGACAAAACAAAGATTATAATTTTATTTTTAAGATAATTATAAGCAGAAGAGCATAAGTATATCTCCTTAAGTTTTCGATAATCGTAATAATGGTTTTTTTAAATCAAATTGAAGCAGAATAACGTTGCTAAGGAAGCTTTTTGCTAATATTTATATGAGTATTAATAATTTTGTTCAATTAAGTATTGTATTTACTGTACTAAGGTATTTAAAACTAGTTAAAATAACGCTTTTCACTTATCCATACACTCTAAATGGATTACTAATGTTTTTTCTTGAGCATCTCTTTTAATTCTATACTGTGATTTTACGATCTGTCTTAAGTCTTCGGTATCTTGAGTGTTAAAGTTTTTGCATAGTTATATTTTGTATTTAAGTAGTTTAACAAAGGTTTGAAAAAAAAAAATTCTCTCAGTCGTTTATCAATACGAAGATAATGTATAATACATGATCATTTTCTCCCTTGTGGTAATCATGTAATACCTTTTTTGAAAGGGGCTTTTTAATTTGGTATTTTAAATAAAATATAAGTTACTGTGTTAGTGAAATTTATGTCTGTCTAGAATATTAGAAATTTGTTCTATAGTAATAAATGAGGTAAATTGTGTGTTTTTCTCTTGCATAGATATTATTATTTAATGCTACGGCTAATGTTATCTTCTGATGTTATTTAAGTCAACGGATTATGTAATGCAAATGAAAAACTTAAATTTAAATAATTACATTGAACATAGTCGAATTTTTTATATTGTCTTAAATACTGCTTTGATAGATACGGAAATTTAAGCTTATATGCAGCCAATCTTACATACCCGTATTTATGCAAGATCAATTGCATGAAAGCTTAAATGTCTATATCTATCGAAGCAGTATCTTGGACATTAATAAAAATTCGACTATGTTCAATGTAATTATTTAAATTTAAATTTTTTATTTGCAATATATCTTCCGTTGACTTAAATAACGTCACAAGATGACATCAAATAATAATATCTTTGCAAAATAAAAACACACAATTTAACTCATTTATCACTATAAATGAATTTTTAATATTTCCGACAGACATCAATTTCACTAACGCAGTAACCTATATTGTTATTTGAAATACTAAATTAAAAAGCTCCTTTAAAAACAGGTATTACATGTTTACCACAAGGTGGAGAATGATTATGTAATATACATTATCTTTGTATTAATAAACGACTAAAAGAATTTTTCTCTCCAAACCTTTGTTAAACTATTAAAATACAGAATACAATTATGCAAAGACGTAAGAACTAAAGATACCAAAAACTTAAGACAGATCGTAAAAAACCAGTATAGAATTAAAAGAGACGATCAAGAAAAAACATAAGTAATCCATTTAGATGATGCGAATAAGTGTAAAGCGTTATTTTAACTAATTTAGAATACCTTAGTAAAATAAAAACAATACTTAATTGAACAAAATTATTAACACTAAACTATATATGAGCAAATAGCTTCCTTAACAACGTTATTCTGCTTTGATTTGAATTAACAATCATTATTACAATGATCAAAAACATGATAAGAAGCTATGCTTATACTCTACTGCGTATAATTATCTTCAAAATAAAATTGTAATATTTTTTTCGTCGATAATGCAGAAAGTATTATTAAAATTATTTAAGTTGGAAAAAAATCGAACCACTAATTACATTTTATTACTAAAATCAATACATGTAGTATAACAATGTTATCCTAAAATATTATTAAATTATATAGAGCTATTTGAAAATCCATGGTGTATATCTATTTAGAAGATGATGTAATAACTTTTGTTACTTCAAACACAGCAAGATTTTAATTCTTTTTTCGAACCAAGAATATGATATAAAAACAAATATTTCAAGCCCCAGATCATCGGAACCTCTCAGAGGATTTTAAGGGTATAGCTGACTGTTATAGGAAATTTTGGTGCTTATTTAAATGAACAAATGACATAATACAAAAAGCTAATAATGCATTTATAATATCGCTGTTCTAAGAATATATGAGATGCAACTACTAAGGACAACAGATTTGAATGTATTTTCCTATACGTAGCAAAAAACTGCTTTCTAGACATAGAAAATCGTTATAATAACCATAATAAGTTTACAAACTTAGATCTTTGTTCTAAAACAATACAAGAATGAAAAAACAAATATTTTTAGCCTTTGATTATCGACATTGCTAGGAAAAATTCTGAGATTAGACTGATAAAGGAAAAAAACTTTAGTCGTTTTTTAATGAATATATAAAAAAAAAATTCCCATTTATTCGGCATAAATGTTAAAACTTATCACTTGTTGTCTTTTAAAAAGTAGTATCATAGATATCAAAATATATATTATAATCAAACTTGCTTTTGGAAGACTTTGATAGATTTTGGAATGATTTTAATGTGTGGAAGGCTGACGGTAGTAGGTGAGAAGTCTGCCTGGGAGTTTGAACTCTAGGATGACTTTGGCCGTTCTCAAAAATATTTGCATATGTTAGTGAGCGGGTGGAGGGCTGTGGGTGTAAGATAGACACATTAGACTTTTTTCAAAATGAAAAAGATCAGTTACTAGTTTTACCTCATTTTCCAAGCAAAAGTGGGGGGGGGGGGGTATTCTGACAATTTAACATTTTCAATTTGATTTCCCATTCAAACAATAATATAGTAATCAACACCTTCCTGAGTACTCAATAACTATACTGATACATTATTTCTGTATTTTTTATGCTAATATATTGTATATCAATCATTACTTGATATTTTTTTTCAATTAACACTGTACAAGCGTAATGATAGTCACAAAATAGCCAGCTTATATGCATGTTTAAAATACTGTACACTGTATTTTATGTATGTAAATCAAAATATTTCTTAAATAATCAGAATGTTAACGTAAATGGAATTTTCTCAACTATTTTTAACTTTAACGGTCTTCTTTTCATATGATTTTATAATAATTTCTATACGTTTTAGCAATATATAAATCTATAAATTTATTTTAGTGTCTTTTTACTTGATGATAATCGAATGCATGTACAGCAGAAAATACTGCACTACTTACGAAGTTTTTCACATAGTAGTGTGAAACTTACAAGATTATTACGATTTATACACACTGTGCATAGTATCATAGCACAAGTATAATTTTGCTACTAGCCTATAATTTATACTTAGCGCTTGTGAAGAAAGGTGAAGGAAAATAAGGAATCAAAGGAAAAAAGGAGAGGAAACGAGCTAGTTTCGTTCTCGACCACTAGCTGAACTCTTCAGTACGGCGTGCTAGTGGCCATAGCCGTAGACGAACACGACTGATACTTGCACTGATACGCTTCTATATTATGCGATGGCAAGATTAATACAGTGTGTCGAGATTTTTGTAGGTGGAGGACAGGGTGACACCGAAAGCTGGTATAGGCTTCTATCAATATATAAATTAATTTTGGTGTCTTTTTACTTGATGATAATCGATTACATGTACAGCAGAAAATACTGCTCTACTTACGAAGTTTTTCACATAGTAGTGTAAATCTTACAAGATTATCACGATTTATACACACTGTGCATAGTATTATAGCACAAGTATAATTTTGCTACTAGCCTATAATTTATACTTGGCACTTGTGAAAAAAGGTGAAGGATAATAAGGAATCAAAGGAAAAAAGGAGAGGAAACGTTAAATTTGTTTAAAGCATTAACATACAAACTTAAACAATTTTTCTCAATTTTTACCTTCTCTTAATTTGATATGCTACTTAAAATTTAAGGCCGCACGTCACCGATAAAAAATATCTTCTAATAATGGAAAAATTTACTGGATAGTTATCATCCTTGATTGGTTTTCTTACCGTAATTTCCTTAAGAAAATTAGAGGCAACTATTTATAAATCTGTTGCACACTTGGTATTAACCTAATAAATATTTTCACTTCTCTTTTCAAATTTTTCTGTGAACTTATTAAACCTTATTGATCCTATCGAGTAATCGGAAGTAAAGATTTGCTTACTAGAGTGCATTTAAACTTAACACGTTATTTGTAAATCTAAATATTTTATTCTTCGTTTTTCTTTTCCTTTTTATTTACAAATGGATGTCTACCCTGCACACCTTTATTCTTTATATACATCCTTGTGTCTTACCATTCAAAGCCAACTTCATATCTTAAATTTGCCTTTTTTTCTGAATATTTCTTTTTTCTCTTATGCACAATTTTCCGCTACGTGTGAGCAATTTAATTTTATCATTTGATCCATTATTAATAATTTTTGATTCAATCTTTCTACTTTATTTCTTTTGCTTAAGCCCTATACTGCTTTAACTGACCTTTGTTTCCTACCTGTAGTTATTACTCCGCACCACGTGAATTTTTTGTTAAAAATTACCCCTTTAGATTCATGTCCTAGTCTTAAACATCCAATGCATCCCATTTAAATTTAAACAAACCTTTTTCTATCCTTCCACCCTTTATAAAAATTAACATTTGTTTGTTATTTGCTTACATTAGTATATTTATTGTATTATATATATTTAAGTCATTCTGCATATGTTTTTAGTGTTTGATATGCTGGGTGCCCTCAACAACGTCATAAGATACTTTAAGACATTAAAGTTCTAAATTGCCTACTGCTACACCTCCTCTATTATTCAAGATCCACTTATCGTCTATTTTTGACATCTATGAACTTACAAGTATCAGGCTTTATTGGCCCCCTTGCCTTTTTTGTTTTATAGTTTAAAATAAATTTGCTAGCCTCTGGCAGTAAATAACTTCTTTTTGTATTTTTTTAGATTATTTCCATCACTTTTATCATTTTCATACTTATTTCTGTTAAATATATTTTGACCCAGAATATTCCTTACTAATTGATTTTAAATTTTGTTTTAAACTCTACAAACACACCATATAATTATTTGACGACTTTCTCTAGTTTCCTATTTATTATCTAATTTATTATAAAAATATAGTATCTTATTCTACCTTTTGCCTGGTAGCAGCCTATCTCTCTTTTTTTTTTTCTACTGCTCTATCGTTTTTTCTATTTTTTTAGCGATTACAAATCCTTAAAGCTTGTATAGTACATTTAAAAACCACTACTCTGTAGTTTTAACAACCGCACCCTTCTCCCCTGCCTTGGGAATTTGATGAATTTTTGCTATTGCCACGCTCCATAGTATGACAAACTCAAAAATAGTCGGACTTTCGAATAAATTTAATAACATCTGTACTGGATCAATATAAGAATATCTATATACTTGCATTAGTATGATAATTTCGCCAATCTAATGCATTTATGCTCATTACATTTTTGGCGCTATACACAAATTTTATACTATTGCCAACGTTCTATTTAAAAGGCTACTATAATATCTAGTAATTTTAAGATTTTTATTTAGCTAAATCCATTTCTTACCTATAGAATATTTTGACTTCGTAGATTCTAGCATTTATAAAAAAATTTTTTTACCCGATCAATTGCCAAAATTTGTCATTGAAATTTAAAAAATCTACTACTGCCTCGAAATTTGGTATTATTGGTTATCTATTGTTTTAATGCACGTGTTTGTTTTTTTTTTTTACTAGCTATAGTTCACGTAATTCTAATATATAAAATATTCTTATAAAGATATAGAATGTTATTCGCTAAACTGTAATTTCTTATAAATCTTTACGTAATCATTATGAGTAAAATGCATCAGAAGCACTTGCTGCTCTTTTTACTGAAAGTAAATACCTTCATGTAACTAATAATTACAGTTAGGTTCTTGCTTTGCTGTAAACAACTACACATTATAAGTTAAGACTTTATGTATAATGTTTTATTCTGATAAGTTCTTGTTGCATCTCATTTCACAACCTTTGATCATGATTAATATCTTACAATATCAAATGAAAAGAGACACTTTGTCACATATGTTTGGCTTTCTGCGCATACGCCCTTAATACTTTACTCCGTCTAACTCCAATGTTTTGCATGATTGTTATTCTTCCAGTAAAGATGACTATTATAGAGAAAACAGATTATTTTAAAACAAATCCATTATGAGCCAATAAGTAGCAAGCTGTGCAATAATCATGTTTTAAAATTTTAGTTTATAATCCTCTATGTTTTTCCACAATAAACTACATATGGCAGTACTAATCTAAATCCCATTATTTAGTGCTATATGTAATATACTATGTTTAATGCCAAATGGTTTTACATAAGAAATGGCATACAGATTGAAGTTTTATATTTTAAGGTGTGTTTTTTCAATAAGTAATTGAAATTAAACTTAAATTTTAAATTTTATTTTAGTTTCTAATACCTACAATGTATAAAAAGTGTAACAGCATAGTTTGTATTTGAGAAACAAATAGTGAAGTTACAATTTTCGATGAATCATAAAAACATTTTTTGGGGCTAGAAACTAATAGTGCAGTCAAATTTTACGATAAAACAGAAAAACATTTTTTGGCAGTACTTGAGGGGGTGCGTGGGGTAGTCGATTGGGGAGCAGGGAGGGGGGGGTGAGCCCAATTTGTCAGGGGTTGAATTTCACGGTTAAAAGAAACAAAATTTACCGTATTAAGGGGCAAGGGGGTAGTTAGGGTGAGCGGGGGGAGCTGGTATTCGCCTCAAAACCATACAACTATATAAAATAGGAAGATATTGCAACATTCTTTGTAATGACAAGATATTTTTTTGTAAATTTTCTACATTAACATAACTTCTTGCCTTATATATATTAGTCTAATATTTTTCCTTGCGAAAATTTTTTAATGTTTGTCTTGCTCTCTTCTTTTATCATCATTTAAATTTATGTCCATGTCTCCTGCAGAAAAAGCCCTATAGATTTGTCTGAACCTTAGCATCGTCCTCTCGAACACCATATGTTTTCGCAAATTGCTTTTTTTCAAATTACATTTATGTTCCTTCTGGTATCAAAAGATTTTTGATTTTATCTGTTATACTCATATTCTTGGAGAACACTTTGTCCTCTTCGTTTCCGGCTCTGGAACTCTAAATTTAGTCTCACTTTTTACGTTTTGTGATGTGACAATTATTATGCCAGGCCCATAATATAACTATGTCTCTGACTATTGCTAAATATATGCTGAATCTGTTATTATTTTAGGAGTACTATCAATATTTTGTCTAATGCTAAAATCTGCTCGACGCCAGGTCAATGGGGTGTTGTATTTCTGTTTTAAAAACTAATATTGTTAAAATCCTTGTAAGTTGTTGTTGTTGTTGTATCAGTCTTAGTTTTGTCAGTAATTGTTTTAGTTGGAATTCTGAGTAATGTTATGATTTGTAATCGTAGTGATTACTGTTGCACTTGCTCCTTCTGTAGTAATCGCTGATTATGTAACCATTGTTATATGACTATCGTGTTATATTAACGTGTACTGGCGAATAATTTCTCTGTTTTTAGCATCCTCTACTATTGTGTGGCACTTGCTTATGCTGTAACATTTGCGTTTGAATTATGCACTACGTATATCGTTTTTTGGGCTTATTTCATATTATTTATCATCTAAGGACTTTATTCTCCAGTTACATTGCCATTTCTTCTGTAAAAAATCCTGATGTTGTCTCAGTTCATTAGAAAATGATTTCTTGCTCTACTGTGTCCAGCAGCGGTATTTGCCACAATATGAGCAGGGTCTTGTAATCGCATTATGTTTGCCTCATCTTATTATGCTTGTTTTCTATGTCTGCTTATAATCATCCGGTGTTCCAATGTTATCACAGGCTTTTACTTCAGCCTCTTGCATATAGGTATTTTGTCCTGTCGTATTGGCATCACATAAGCTGATTTTGGTTTTTCTGATTTGTGTGGTTTATAGATCTTTGTATAATGTTTTATAATTAAATCATTTTCATTAAACCAAAACAGGGCTTGTACTCTATAGAGAAATTGTTTGATCGCTTTTTTGGTACTATCATTTGGAATAATCGTTTGTGTAGGTAAAGATATTTGGCTTAAGTTGTAGAAAAATTATATTTTGTAACATAATTTTAAACACTGATGCATTATGATTTTGCCGGTTCATTCCTTTATTGTGCAACTATTTTAAGTTTTTTTAACGGTGTATCTATATCGGATTCAGTTTCAAAATTTTCTATTAACATCGATTGTGCTAGTCATGGTATGGACATACATGCTTTGACATTCAGTTTGTAAGCCGAGGTGCCAAAAAAAACTTTTAAGGTAGTGATCCTAGTATCCAGGCTGGAGCTCTGGTCGCTTGTCTAAAAAAGGTCAGTTTAGCATGAAAAAAAAGAAGTGGTTACTAACGACCGCTAAACTAAACCTATTTCTTTATGTTGTACTCTGTTTCAACACTATATAATCAGAAACAAATTGTTAATTTTATTTATTTGTTAACAGAACAATAATAAAGCTGTATTTTTCACATTGTCTTACTGTTGAACTTAAAGAAGCGCATGTAATAGAAAAAATGAAATTCTTATGACCTGCTTAGTTCTAATATTAAAAAATTAGATATCCAATAAATCTATAATTTATTTGATGTTATCGTCTTAAAGATATAATCAATAAATGATTTTAACACATAATCTTAACCATTACGTTATACCTATCTAATAGTTTGAGAAACAATCTAAATATTATCGTTATGTAACTCAACTTATGCTTTCTGTATCTTCTTACATTGTTTAAAAGTGTCAGTGATCATAAGCATTCCATATTAGGTACAGGAAAAGCGACGCTGTAATAAAAGTAATAAAAGTATCAAAATTATATGCATATTTCGTAGTATAGTCCTAGATAGAGGTGGTAAACATTTTTTTGCAGTATTCTTAGTTCTGGGCAAGGGTGTATGGCACATTTATTAGATTTGCTCATTTAATACGTACTGGACATACCTGCTTGCACTTCGCAGGCATTACTTAAAGCCAATAGAATCTGCACAAGTACATACGTACTTTCTAATAGCATCACATTATCTTTGCCAAACTTACCAATCAGAATTTTTCTATCCTAGCTTTACTTAAAGAGGTTAATTTTCCAAAGAAACAACATAATAATGATACAAGCATACAACACATTAGTCTATTACACCTTCAACATTATTTTGCATTAATTATGCAAGAGACTTTGTAATGGTGTAAGGAACTTTAAGGACATTATGACATCACGCAAAGACCAGAAATAATTCGATTGATTGGATACTTTTTGTGACTGTAGATTAAAAGGTTATTAAGATGTTTTAAAATTTGTTCTTGTTATAATCATTTTATTTAAAATTTGCTTTCTTCCTTACATTGTGTTCGATTTTAACAATTTCTAGAGGTGTTTTATTTTCAAAATCCAAACCAATGTTGCTGAAAAAAATGTTCAAGAAGTTAATGTTACTAAGAAAACTTTATGTAATAATTTGTTAATAAGATTACCTTGCATCACAACATCTAGTGTTTTATCAAGTTATAATATTTTTCAACAATTTAATTTCATTTATCTTCTTTAAAAAGAGAAACCGGCTCTTAGGTACTAACAAAATTTTTTTAACTAAACTTGGAAACTATGTTTTGGCTATTGGAATATTCAGCTTTAGCTCTGCATTCCTTAATAAACTGACGACAAAAAATTTATTGACGTCTTTAAAATGTACTTAAAAACAATAAAAATAGGAATTTTTCATATTGTTGTTAATAATTAGTTTCTAATGAAAAAAGTTATCTTTTAATGTGAGTAACGCAGATTTTTCCCTAATATAGTCAGATCATAGAAATAAAAAGAATAAATCTAATTAAAATGGATTACACGCTTTTTCTTTTTTAACCTGAAATCAAGAGATGAAAAATTTATTGAAATTACTAATATGAGTATAAAAAAAAATCGGTAATTTTAATATTAGGCATGAGAACAAAAATTTTTAAATATGAAAGTTGGCGCACGAAGCACGCGGGGGGCGGCGCGGGTGCCTCGCTAGTATATATATAGGTATAGAAAAAGCAAAGGAACTCCGCAGATATCCGCACTTATAACCAGATAATTTAAGTAATACGTACTACATACATTACCTTGACGTCTTTGTCCACTCACCACTCGTTTATCTTTGGCGCTTCTATCTTGAAAAGTTAAGAAGAAATAGTTAAAGGGTAGAGCTTTGGATTTGTGAAAAAAAAAAAATCATACTTTGCGGAAACGTGGCCTGAGCTTTAAACTTGATTTTTACCATTAAAAAAAATCCTTGTGCTAGAATAGACTCCATCATCCGAAAGTGCCAGTAAGCATTTTTCTATTTGTGTCCTCGTATTTTTAATCCAGCTATTTTTCATCCAAAAATACGCCGTATCTTGAATAGGAAGCAAGACATACAAAAAATAACGATCTAAATGATGTTGTGAATAGGAAAAACTCATACATGGTAATTTTGGTTTAAATAAAAAGATAACCGATATTTTTAGTATTACAAATAAATTTTGGAGGAATTTGAATTTTATATTTAACAAAAAGTCTTGCGTTTACCCAAAAACCGTAAAAATGCAGAAATAATTTTTTTTGCCCAAATATAACCTCAAAAGTATTAAAAATGAGCAAAATTCTTAACAGGCAGATAAGTAGACTAAAACGAACGATTATTATGGATTTTTCAATAAGAAAAATCGTCATCACGCCCGGATATAGCGGTGCCAGTCGGTATTAAAAATAGCATTGACTTTGGATACGTTGGTTATAAATTAATGTGATGGAGATTATAAGATTCCCAAAGCGTCACGTGGCTACACTGCTAGACCGTGTTTTTTCATCAAATTTCCCTAATCAGCTATATTTATCTTACATGTATGCAGCTATACCTTTTGAGTACTCGATATTAAAAACTTGAAACTCAAGAATTAACATTTTATTTGTAAAATTGGTAGTATAAAATTTTTGCAAGTTCTGTTATCCTACCCTATAACGACAAGATCTTTAAATTAAAAGGAATTATGCACCTTAAAATATAGTTAATGAGTACCGCTATCACGTAATTGATTAATTTATTAAAAAATGATGTATCTGCTCAATCACTTTTTCTTACGTGAAATGGGCTGGGGGTTTAACGAAATATCTTACGAATTACACCGGAAGGGGGGGGGGGGGGGGGGGCCCCAAAC
>JAPYYV010009310.1:0-13804 GCA_030522625.1 Copidosoma aretas | reverse complement strand
CTGTGGGTGTTTTTTTTTTTTTTTTTTTTTTTTTTGTAAAAACGAGAAAAAAAATGACGAGTGAAGGGCTCACCTGAGCATGACCTGGTGCGTCTGCACGGCGAAGGAGGCGAAGAGGGCCGACAGGGCGAGCACGAGGCCGCCGATGACGGAGGTCAGTCGGGTGCTGCCGCGCCTGCAGACGCCGAGGATCAGGGGCGCCGAGGCCCGCGACACCGCGGCGCTCAGCGAGCCGATCCACACTGCGAACAGGGAGAGCGTAGGCTTGTGTTGAGGACGCAGCTGCTGGGGAGGACACTCGGGGCTTGGCTAAGGGCTAATTTTTTTTTCCTCCAGTCACCTGTTTTCAACGTTTGAGAAACTGAACTCGCGGAGTTTTGTACTAGCTGTTTCTGTTGCGAGTCCCGAGCTTTTCTGTAATCAATCCTCATGATAGAGGTGACGCGGGGTAAAAATTTATTTTTCAAGTTTTACGATTAGTATCGTCAGATTTCTCAGACACAACGTCAGACAGATGAATACTTGAATGCGTAATAGTCAAATTAGAAACTCCTGTTGTACATGTATCTTCAGTGGGTCGAGTGGGTGAAACTCGAAGCACGGAAGTGTCATTCTTTACCCTAATTATTAGTTGATTGATCATACAGCATGTTATTTTGGCTGAACAACCTTACCAGATACAAGACAAGGTAGTAGATATGCAATAATGAATTATTATCCGTGATCAAAAATAATAGCTCACCAACAAATGCGTTCTCCAAGCGAGGGTCATTACTTTTCTTAGGGACCGAACGTTTCCATACGTAGTTTTAATGTTCTGTTATTTTTCAAAAGGCCATTCATTTCATCACTATAGTTTTTCCATCCATTACCCTGATTTATGGAGGCTTGCCTGCAGTCACGAACCACCTTACCTATACTCTCGAATTTTGTTTCACATACCCCCAAACGTACACATACACGCGATCGAAAGTTCCGTGAACAGTTTTTCACACAGCGATCGCTCGGCCTCTCGAAGTGATGTATCCTCGTAATCAATTTTCGGGAGAAAATTCGCTGACTCAACGTACCATAGATCGCCGTACGGATGAATACCCCACGCAAGATTCGATACTGCGCTGTTGAAATTTATTCTGACTTGTGTACTGCACCTGCGTTTCCCAACGGTATCTCGGCGGAACGTTGACTTTCCCGTCAAAAGTTGCTCGGTCGGACATTCAATTAAAATTTTTCCCGAAAGATCACCCTCATTACGGCGAGTACAGGGAACGCGGTGAAGGAGCAAAAAAGCTTTCCAGCGGAGCTTCCGACGCTCGCGCGGACTCGTCGAGTCGAAAATTCATCCCCGGACTTTGAAAAAAATGTTATCCCATCCCCTGGCATCTCGAATGAAAAGGCAAACGAGGGCTCGGCCGATCGTTGGATCGACAAGTACGATTCGTTAGGCTCTCGATTGTTGGTAACGGTCCTCTAATTAAGACGCGAACGAGCCGGCTCCCTCCGACGAGCTAATGATGTACATCCGCCGGTCCGACGATTTTATTTTTTCGTTTCCAAGCTTCACCATGATTTTTTCTCTCCCGGTAATTATCGACTTGCTCGACGATAAAATATACGCGCACGGCGAGGGGAAAAAATAGGGGGTCGGGGTGGGCAAGGAAGTGCGGGAGCGAGGTGAGCCGGCGAAATTATTTATGGCCCCGGCTGGTGATTATACGTGCACGTGTGCGCGTCTAAGCGTGGCGGGGCTGGCAAATGATTTTCGCGTCGCCCGGGCGCGGGGACAAAAGGCCCGGGCGCGGGGCCAAAAGCTCATCCCCGGCGTTTGCTTTGTCATTTTAATTTTCGTCACCCCCCCCCCCTGCCCCCGTTATTTCTCATTTTCCTGCCCCGCCTTTTTTCAAAACACCCAGCTCGTAATCGAATGGTTCGGAGTGCGAAAACTTTCCGCAATAATTGCTAATACAGTCGGCCGAGCTGTCGTTTTCTTTTTGCCTCGCGCAATTAACGGCAGTTGAAGTGAATTTTTTGCCGGAGTGGACTCGGTTTTGCGGACTCCGTAATCGAATTACCGTTCGCTTCGACGGCGCAGGGTCGGGGATGGAGTTTTAACGGTTACATTCTTGGGATCCGATTCGCGCGATCGTGGCAATTAAAAAAAAATTGTCACCGGCCCATTGTGTACGCTTGGGCTCGGAAAAACAATGGACATAAAGTTTGCGAATTAATTAAAAACTCTCGACCCGGCGCACGTTTTGTTTACGAAGTGCGATAAAAACTTCCATGGTACATTCGACCAGACATTTGTAACAGCGTCCAATGGTTTTCGTTTCGTTTCTGGAAATATCTACCGATGACCGATGACTCTCTTTGCCGTCGACCGGTCTTTTCGATGGTTTCGCGTTTGTCAATCGCTTGATTTTTTCGTTTCCTTTATCATATTCACGCTTCCGTGAGGTTTTTTCATCAGCCCCGTGATATGCCGCATGAAGAAATGACAATCAACGTTTGAAAAGACAATGTACAGGTACGTTTGGGCTGATGAAGACTGTATATCGTGTATTCAATGAAGTTCTAGCAAGTAGAACGAGCTGAGTATGGTAAGACGCCAGTTGAAAAACCAAAGTGCCTACGTCTTCGAATCTCAAGTAGAATATCTTTGAACATAATTTGTCAATCAAATTGTGTTTCTTACATTCTTCAAATAAAAGTCTGATGTCCAATTATATATGTATTTAACACAGACTAGACAAGTAAAACCAAACGAGTACGGTAAGACTACGGTTAAAATGCCAAATTATTAAAGGTTACAGTGCCTTAAGTACCAAGCACATGATATTTTACATTCAGATGAAAATCCAATATTGATCCATGTATATTCAACAAAGGCTTTATAAGTAAAACGAGACGAGTACAGTAAGGCGCTGGTTGAAAAGTCAAAACATCCTAAAATCGGTCGACTCTCAAATACATGTCTGTTTTTGAATAATTACTACCCAAATTATGACTTGCATTCTTAAAAAAAAATCGAAATCCAACCATATGATAACAACGCCGGATTGACAAGTGAATTATGCCGAGTACCGTAAGACGACGGTCAGAAAGCCAAAAGGTCGTAACACCTTCGTAATTAACTCGAGCGCATTATCTTTCCTACAAAATCTCTGGGGAAATCGTAATTCTTACATTCTTTAAATGTAAATCTGTTACCTACCCATGTGTATTTAGTATGGAGGCTATAAAAGTAGATTCATCAGAGTACGGTATGACTTTGATCAAATAGATCCCAATATCTTTGAATCGTAATTACATTGTCATTGTTTCAAGATCACTATTCAAATTATGATATTCTTCAAATATAAATCTGTTATCTGCCTATGTGTATTAAGTGTGGAAGCTTCACAAGTAGAACAAGCCGAGTACCGGAAAACGCCAGTAGAAAAGTCGAAATCTCTAAAAGCTTTTAAATCGCGCGCGCATTATACGTTTCAAATTAAAACCAGATGTTTAAATATATACGTATCTACCACAAGCTTTACAAGTAGAAACGTCCGATTGTAGTGGACACCGGGTAAAAACGTAAAAAGGCCTCAATACCTTCGTAACTCAAGGGAATTACGTTTTTTTAAAATTAATATTCAAAATATAATTCTTACACTCTTCAAAAAAAGGTCAAATGCATATCCATACGCATATAACGCAGATTTTTCAAGTAGAACCGGCTAAGTAAGACGTCGGTCAAAAAGCCTGAAGTTCTTAACACCTACGAATCTCAAGTGCAATATCTTTTATGATTTTTATATTGTCAATGATTTGAAGTCGATGGTTCCATAAAAATAACTTTTTCCTCTATTCCAACATGAAGCTCACACAAAACAGTCTCTTATATTAACTTTTCCGCGCGAAAGATTGTCTTTTGTGTCTTTTTTTGAGTTAAACAAATTTGATCATGCAATTAGAGAGGGAAAATATTACAAAATTGTACATTTATGAAACAAACATTTCTTTAAGTGTGCATAAGTTAGTGAGCAGTATTTGGTGCGCAGTATATACATTTCCGCGTAGTACTTGGTGCTCAGTAATTAGGTAGAGTGCGCATTAATACAGGCAAAAAGATAATTTTTAAATATCCATTTATTTCGAAGACTTGAGTGTTTTCATAAACAGAAAAATTATTTTGCGTCGGATTGATAAAATATATTCGTTGTAAAGTTTTAGTTTGATATAATTTGCGTGAAATTCGCTCTCAGAAATATTAATACAGCCGACCAAGAAACAAGTGCCCAGTAATTGGGTCATTTATCCCTATGTATTCATCACAGGATTTACAAGTAGAGTGCACCGAGTGTGGTAAGACGCTTCTCAAAAAGTCAACGACTTAAAGCAGTGCAAGCCCATGTATTTATTATTACTGCTAAAATTATAATAATTACGCTTTCCAGATTAAAATTATAAACCTGACTCACGACACACATCACCATACAAAGCCCACAACAAAAGACCCCCGGTCGCGTGTACGCGCGTACACACTGAGCAATCAGAGCCGAAACAAGGCCACCGGCTCTGTTTCAATAACCGAAGATTGGGGCCGAATCGAGTTTGCCGTGTACGCGTGCAAGACTGATCTGCAAAGTACACAACTACCCTGTAGTCGTCGTCGTTATCGTCGACATCGGTGCGACCGGACAATGACCTTATAATTCGCTGCAGAGCGCGGGCCTATCAGCTTCTGTCTGGACACGCTGGGGCAAAAGCAATTAGCCCCCTGTACCGTAGGTATCTCGAGTGTATGCGTGCGTAAACACACACGCAGGGGCTATCTCAAAACTAACCTCTCAAGCCTGTCGACCCGTATTATAACTTGCGTCTCGCAGTGGAGATTTCGCTTTCACCCGTATTGTA
Source organism: Copidosoma aretas (assembly GCA_030522625.1). Lineage (NCBI taxonomy): Eukaryota > Metazoa > Arthropoda > Insecta > Hymenoptera > Encyrtidae > Copidosoma > Copidosoma aretas. The sequence goes on along the minus strand of JAPYYV010009310.1, from coordinate 8,902 downwards.
CGATACAGTACAGATACTGTGTATCAGAGTGTTTGGATGAGTGCTTATCTTACACTTGAAACTTAAATATAGTTGTTTTTGATAACATACGTATACAATGTAAGTATATAATAGAATAAGTAATACAATTAACAATAATAATGTACACATAGCGAAGTAAGTAAATTAACTACATAATGTATGCATTAGTCAAAAACGGGATATATTGGTGTGTGAAATAGGATTTTGAAAATTTAGTGTTTAGAATTCATTTATTATTTTTCCTACGGTCTGTGGCGCACGGTAAACATAGCATGCCAATACGTACTTATCTCGCGTTCATCCAACCGACCACAAACCCATGTAACAGGTCCAAACAAGCACATGTTAATTTTAATGGGATTTCATAAAAAATTAAAAAAAGCATTGTAATAATGGTACTTTTTTGGCAATTCTGACGCCCCAAATCGGATTTTTTTAATGAAATTGAGTTCGGAACATGTGCACACTAAAATCCGTCGTACACTATAGTCACCTTATTGATCATTTAAAATACCTTCAAGATAAGGGGCATTACGGTAATAACCGCTTATTTTTGTCCGCAAAACTCTATATTCACGAGGACATTAAACGAAATAATCACATCCAAATGTCCAAAAGAATGGATTATTTGGCCTAACTTAATAATTTGTCTCGCGTAATTCAAAAGTGTCAAAACTAAGCTATTACATGATTAAAACGCCTTGTACACTTTCAAAATTATTTTTTTATCGTCCTTGATAACTAGAAAGGTTACTAGACGGTTCATATTTTTGGAAAACACATTCTAAAAATATAAAAAAGTTGACACATAGACAGTATGAGCCGCTAAAAATGAAATTTTTACATACTTCGCGTTACGGTAATGAAATTTTGGCCTGTTTTTTTCATCCTACGGCTATGGCAAATATTTTTTCGACTTGATTACGGGCTATCTAGAGAAAATTAGTCGACGCTGTTTAAAAAAAGTTTCGACTTACAATAATAAAATGCGTTGTTTCTAAACACAGGCTTCATGGAATATCGTAGTTTTTGTGAAATCACCCATCTGTAGTTTGTGCGTGTACTTGTATTGTATTTTATGTGTCACATGTCCATACATCGTTGGATGCATATCAACTTGTTGCCACAACGGATATAAATGTACACTGCATATCTATATATAACCACAGCCGGAAGGGAGGATAACATTCGCTTCCTGTAATACGGAGTGTACCCGTGCCTATATGTGTATAGGTACATGTAGCGTGTGGGCGCTTCAACTCGCCGACCGTAAAGGTCGGAAGAGCCTTCCATATGCGTGGTGCGCTTCTGAGCTTCTGCTACGTATCATACGTAATTTGTGCGAACGTAGTAAGTTTTAGGATACGATGGGTAATATGAATGTTTGGTTTGGACAACTGGTGGTATAGCAGCTTGCGGAGCTTGCAAGAGACAAATAACATTGTATCCTTATAAATTATTTCACATACAGATCGGTTCATTTTTTGTTACGTTGAATGAAAAAATTCCGGCAACCCTGGGGTATAATTTAACCAAACTCTGTGTACGTATAATTACGGTCTCAAAGATGTTTAATTTCTCAAAACTCCTCTTTTGATTGTAGTGCAAAGAAAAAAAAAAATTAAGTAAGAAATGAAACTGCATTTATTCGTAAATACATTCTTATGTACCACTTTACCACACGGTGATGGTTTTGTTATGTTTCTAAATGACGTAACAAACATACATATACTAAATATATCTATTAATTTGTCTCCCTCGGGAAAGATACCCATGTGGATGAGATACCCCATCTTTATCGGTTCGATTTATTTAAAAATGCGTCCACACAGCGAATATGCGCGCGCTCATTATGTTTTTGCAGTTCCCGGGTCAGCTATTTTTGGAACTTCACGTTTAGCTGCAGTGCAGATAGGATATATTTTTTTATGAAAATTATATGCTGCTAATTTTTTCGCTGTACGGGAGAAGGATTTTTCATATTTATACATTTTTACGTAAATTCAATTCAAACTTTTATGAGTTAATTTTTAGATGTAGTCCTTGTAATATTTAATTTTTCGACCCGCGCATCGAAAACTCTGCGATTATTCACCGCCTGGCCCATTAATTAAAAGTAAAGTGGTATTACGTATACTTAATAGAATCCATCAAACAATATCACGAATTACACATCACCCAAATGTCCGTCCAGTGGGTCGGATGGAAAAGAGTCGGACTCTGTAGGTGAGCCAGTTGCAAGGGTGGTGTTGTTCGAGCCTCGTCCTTTACCGGCGGTGTGATTAAAAAACTAAGTAACGGGGAGTTATGTCGAGCCCCTTTATATGTGATGAATCAACATTGATGGAATAAAAGAAAATAATAAGAGAACAGTATGGGATTTATCGTGCTGTCGTGTCAATTTTTTTGATGTCACTAAACTGTGAGCTTATACGAGAAAAAAAAATTATTCATGGATCTAACAAACGAGGATAAGTAACTTAAGTTCATCGGAACATGAAAAAACAAAAAATAACCACAAGCTCGTGGAAAAGATGAAAGCTTTTGACTTATTAAAACCCGCGATGATCCCTTGAGCTTTAGAAACTTTGCGAAGCATATTACGTCTAATACATAGCATTACTCCTAATTACAAGTTACAAGTTAGAGAAGGTTCCTTTTGAAGTATATGTATGACAAAAAAGAATCAGTCCTTTTGAGAAGACCACTCGCGAAAGAGGTCGATGTGAAAAGCTCAGCACTAAACAGTTTATAAGCGAGTGTGGTCGTAAAGAGCATCAGCCTTGATAATCTCGAGTATATACGTATATGTATGTATACGTACTATGTATTAATATAACGAGCGAAAACCAAAGTCAGTTACCAGAGTAATAAAGAGAAGCTCTTTCGACACTCTTATTAAAAGCTCCGTCCTCGAGATATTCTCTCCTGCAAGCTCCGCACAGAGGAAGGGCGAAAAAGGAAGGATGCCATGCATACCAAAAAGTGTATTCGTTTTGGCAGGGGCACTGTCAGTGCTTTCTCGATCACTTTTGGAAAAAGTATAGAAAAGCCTAGTAGGGGATGGGATAAATATCTAAATTTTTTTGTTTTATTCTTTTTCACCCTTTTTTTAGGGACGACAGTGCTACATTCCCTCCCTGGAAAATCGCATTCACTGCAGATAGGAAAATATTGTGCTATCCTCCGCGTGTTGGCTCGGGAGGCAATTTTCACGCGGAAAATATTGGATTCTTTTCTAATAAAAAGTTAATGTGGTTTTTACCCTGGAAATCACGTTGCGCTCTCAATCCTGCAATCAGGGAAAAGACTGGGCATTCCATTTTTTATCATTAATTTGTACCCTTGAATATATTCATACTTAGCGCTTGTCTCCCCAGTAACATCGTGAAAATATCTTCAGAATAGTACATTGGAGATGTGTATGCTTCAGCCCACGAAAAAGTTTCCTCGGTTAATGACGTATTCTCATCCGCACATTCTGTGTATTTCAGTACAGTCAAACGATGCAAAATGTAATGAAAATAAACCATTTAAATTTTTTTATCACCTGCAATTTACAATATAATCTACTCCCTAATTGGTATGCCAGGATGACCGTTCGAAAATCATACAACTGTACCCCCGTCACAGTGATACTAAAACGAAGCGATGCTCGTCTCCGCCACAATAAAGTTCGCACAGCTACGGCCTTGTCTCGAATACGCGTACCTGCTGTATACACTACTTGTACAAGTGATGTACACTTTTGCTTTCTCACGCCCGTCGTTTTTCCAGGGTCGCGCGCGAGGGTTCGTAGTTCACGGCCGGAGCGACGATTTTCGCCGGGACTCGCTATTTTTATCGCTTGGCACTGGAAAAAGAGGCCGCGAGACTGTCTCCGAGCGTATCATACATGTGCGTGGTGTGCAAGTGTTCGTCTCCTTAAAGATGGACGGGGCACTCTTTTTTTTCAAGGGAGGGGGGGTGTGCCGCCTCGAATGCACGATACGTATTACACCCGTGTAACCTCTGGGGGATCATCGGGTGATTTGGTTCTTGCCTGTTACACGGACCGTCTTTGTGAATAGTTTTTTCACTTTTGCAACGCCGAAAGGAAATGAAAAAAGAAAAACCGATGGATAGTATAATCCAACCCGGACAAATCGTCGGGTGTTCGGTGCAGGAGGGGGAAATTAAAACGGGTGAAAAAATATGGAGCGCGGCGCGGGAGAAAATAAACGGGCGATGTATATCGATTGCAGGAGCCGCTGGAGGAGGAGCGAATCAGAACGAAGAAGAAAAAAAAGAAAATAGAAAGGTCGCGTGTAAATGGACCGGAAGCGTTTTCCGCGCTATTGGAGGGCGGGTTGAATTAAAAGTTGGAAATAAAACGCGGGTACGTGTGTGCGGTTCGAGGATCGATGCGCGGGGAGAGTACGGGGTAATCGGGATTATAAGGGGGAGGATCGTAGCGCTCCGTTGGAGTCGAACGTAAGTAATGTACACGCGTATCTGAAACCACTGCCGTGCACTGCATCTCTTTCTCCGTAAACCGAGAAATATTGCGTCGGCCGCAAATTTAAGCTGATTTATCGTTTTGGCGTATCAAGTATCATCAATAGTGTACGAGAATAGAGGCGATCTAATGATTATTGCTCGCGATAACTCTGAAGCAGGAAGCAAATTACGAATACGGAAGCTGGAACCTAAAAAAAAATCCATCCTTTGGTTCGAACGCGGGTTGATGTTTGAGTATCGGAGGGAAAAGACTCTCCCACCTCGAGCGCGCGCTACTTTTCACACCAACGTATACACATGTTGTTTGACATAGTCGGGGGGGCATTTTTCATCTCCGTGTAATACACTGCGACTCGGAGTAGAGTGTATACGCGAGCACCAAATAGGCACCAACACACGTATATATATTATATAAAGAGACGAACGCAAGTAAAGTCGAGCGAAAGAGCCACGCGCGTGCCATTTTTCAGGGCAGCTATTAGAGGAGAAACGAGGGAGACGAGGAGGAGGAGGAGGAAGAAGAAGAAGAAGCACGAGCCGGCAAAGGGTTCAGCGGCGCGGGCCGGAGAAGAGTAATAATGCACAGTCGGGGAGCGCAATAACGTCGCCCCGATCCATACCTACTACGAGGGTACACATGTATACACATGCCTAAACTGCAGCCGGCTTAGACTACTGCCACCACGCCGCGCGGCCTATGCGTGTGCCGCCGCGAGCCTCTGATTCTCTCGATTCACGGCCGGTAAACGCAGACGGTCGAAATAATACCCAGCCGTCCCTGCGGCACGGGCTCCTTGCCCCCGCCTTCCCCGTCCGTACTGCGTGCTCACGGTGTGTGTGTGTAGACGGGGGGGGGGCCTTAGCATACCGCTGCGCGTGCAATAGCCTCGACCTTACTATTTCTATATCAGGAGGAGCAGGAGGAGGCGGACGATGGGCTCGTGGGTGGGCGTGCGTGTATGTACCTGTGTTTACGACAGCAAGAGCTGCGCTCCGATATCGCGGGGAGGGGGGGGTGCGTTTTTTTTTCTTCCCACGCTCGTTCCCAGGGTCACTGTCGCGCGTGTGTGTGTGTATATGTACGCGGCTGGTGGGCTGTAAAGTGCCGCGCTTTCCCCCGAGGAGACGCGCACGACGGTACGGAATTTATTTTCATTTTCCGTGCTTCTGCGTGGTTTTCTCCATTTTTTTTTCTTTTCTTCCCGCATTTTTATAGGTGATATTTCGGCGTGCCCCGCCTCTATTTCTCGGAACCTTGTTCCGCGTCTTTGGGAGACTGCACGCGGGCAGGGATGCATCGTACATATAGGTACAGTATACTTATTTCATCGCTGTTGGATATAATAGTATTTTGATTGATGGTTGTAGTCTCTCTTTTTTCTTTTTTTTTCATTTCGAATTAGTGCCTGTTTTTGTTCGTAACGAGGAGTCTACGGATATTATTTTATGTCTTCTTCTGCAGTTTTGGATTGCCCTGTGCGGGTGGTATTACGGCGAAGCGTGTTTAGTGACCGTGAAGACGAGAGAATCATCGATATGCGGAGATATTTTTAAGCACGGCAATGACTTTTAAGGGGGGAGAGAAAATAAAAACGCTGGCTGGGCAGAAAAGCTGATCGATAGTGAATGCCAATGAGTCGGCCTGGTGTTGCGGAATACGCTCGTGCGGTCGATGTGAAAATAGATCACGTACACATTTTCCGGGGGAGGGGGGGGGGGGAAGGGCGTTGTCGATACAAGTAGCTGCTCACGAGCCACTTTGTAAGTTTACCTCATAGCGGTGGATTAAAATCACGATATTCCATGAGCAAGGCCAATTTGGCTATCCTCGAGGGAATGGTGGGTCGCTGATAAAAAATTAAATAAAAAAGTACCCTCTGTAGTTCCAGTGTACTGTATAATTCGTTCAATTACGATGTTGCGTCTAAAATAATTGAATGTTCATTCTACTTATTCGATCCGTCGGACGGAGTAGCAAACAGTATCGCCGTATCCGCCTTTTCTTCGTCGTAAAACAAAAATTGACAAGCACGTAGAAGTTTCGGAGTCACGATCGTCAATAATAATTCATCATACAATCGGAACATATTCGACACCCGCACTCCTGAACTCGTACATCATTCGTACGCATGGGCGTGATCTATCTTCGTTAATTTTCGTTCGCGTAAAAAGTATAAATTACGAGCAGCCGAAAATGTTTCGCTGTTCGCACCGGTTTTGTACGAATTTACGAAAACGTGGGCCCAAACACCCGGCGCGTCTCGTTGTTACCTACGATGTACTTCGGAGGATCGCTGCAAAAACAACATGTGCATGATGCCCAAGAAGTATATATACGCACCGATATCCGTCCTGTAGGGTGCGCCCAGATGCTTGATCGCGTAGATCTGCAGCTGCCCGAAGGCCAGCTGCATGCCGGTGGTCAGCAGAAGGGCGAGAAAGCCCGCCGCGCAGACGAGCCAGCCCCAGCCGCCCTCCGGGTAGAAGTGCATCCGTATGCCCGACACATCGATACCTGCGACGTGACCATATTACACATCACACGCCCTTGCGCTGCGCGGCTCTCCCGCGGGAGTTGTTGCTGCCGCTGTATTGCACGGAGCATCGCGACACGCCAATCGCATCCGCGCGGTTTCTTCCGTCGGCGCGGGCGCGCATTCCGCGCGTAAGTGGATCCCCCCGTTTGATGTGCGAGCGCGCGCGCCGTTGACTGCGCGTAGTTTATACACGCGACAAGTAAATGTACACGCCCAGCGCCGCGGCAGCCGCGCATCTCGGGATGCGGCCGGTGCTTTTTCTCGCTGGCCGCGCGCGGCGCTCCTCGATCGCAGAGACCCGGCCGCGTACCTGTACGATCCAATTATAAGTTTCGCCCCGTTTGTACCTTCCCTCTCTTCCCCCCCCCCCTCCCCCCCTCCGACTTCTTCCGCTTCTTGCTCGTTGACCGGCGCACCCGAGCTTATGAATGTTTCATGCGGACGCGCGCGCGCGCTCGTTCCCCGCTTTTCGCGGTGCTTGTTTTTTTGCGCGTTCTCTGTGCGCAGCGTCGCGGGAGTTCGAGCGAGAGTCGAACGAGACGAGGGGAAACTTTGGTTTTCGAGCGCGGAAAGAGTGAGGCGGTGGCGAGGCGCATCGTGGAACGGTAGAGCGGAAACTGTATTGTTCCGAGGGTCGCCGAATTTCGCTGGTGCTCGAAGGAATTCACCGGGGATTGATTATGCGCGACATCGAGCCCCAGTAACTCGCGGGGAATTCAAAAAAGCAATGGTACATTTATCGATTGAAAAAACTTGAAAATCTACTTTGACGTTTCCCGCGAGTTACGGGACGATCTCGCATACGTAGAAGTACTCGATTGAACCCCTGGATGAATTACGCCGCGAAAAGCTGTTTAATTTGCCACCAGTCACTAGTACCGGTGTCATCTAGATTAGTCTAGTTGGTGTGAGAGCGCGACTGTAGAGAAAGGGGAGAAAAAGTGGTATCGGTGTTCGAGACTGCGCGAGTGTGTGCATACAAGAACGATCACACGCGGATATGTTCGATGAGAGCAGCAGAGTGCCCTTCGAAATCAGTCGGAAATAATATACATTAGAGCAGTGAATTCTGGTTCTACTACTAAAGATAATTTTTTTTTTGCTCCATCGACAAAAATGTCCGAGCCCTGCGTGCAAAATTGTATTTCCCACGAAAAAAAACAAAAACAAAACAACTCTCTCTCCCGGGAAAGACGCACCGATCGAGTGGCGCAAACAATTGATCATCGTTTCACCAAAATCTGTGCACAGATACTGTGCGCAATGTAATCATCCCCTCGGTGCATCGTGCGCAAGATTCTACAAGGAACGCAGCGAGACGAAGCTCCGCCTCTACGTTACATGCATGTACATATACACTCAACAGACACTCACCTGTCCTCTTGAGCGCGGGCACGCAGCGGTGCAGACTGCGCAGGTCGCCGAGGACCCAGTTCCCGTTGCCGATCGCGCTCTCGTCCAGGTCCGCGCAGCGGCCCCGGGGATCTGGCGGGCCATCCGCAGAGCCAGCAGTGCGGGAACGGCCGTCGTCGTCCCAGGCGGAGAGGGGAAAAAGAAGCACGGATGAATCGAATGGAACGTGCGGCCATTTACGGGCCATATGGTCCACGACCGAACACGCGCGCCTACAGCGGTAACATAGCGCGGGTGATGGTCCGTCCGGGGCACATTCGGGTGCGTGGGCGGCGCATGCGGAGAGGTGCGGGACGCGGAATTTCTGGAGCAATTACGCGCCGCGCGTCACGTTCGTCTTCTGGTTTGTTTTTTTTCGTCCCCCCCCCCCCACCCCCTCGCGCGTGGTACTCGGAGCGGACGCGAAATGGGGGGGTACGCGAGATTCCGAA
>JAPYYV010009309.1:0-13371 GCA_030522625.1 Copidosoma aretas | reverse complement strand
GAATGTGGCGCTGTTATGGTCGGGTGCTGTACTGTTGTATGAGAGCATCGCCGTAGCGCTTCTTGGATGGCGAAACCATTAGAGTCATAGTTTACTATTTTTAAAAGATATTTGCCAAGAAAGACGTGAAAATCAGTTTCATGGTTATGAGATAGATACTACCAGAATACCGACACTGCTGTATGTATATACCTATATATATACACGCAATTCAAACTGTCATACTTGACTAGAGCAGTAGACAAGGGAGCTACCTTAAATGCTGGCGTGTTTAAAAAAATACGAATTATTTATGTTAAAGGAAATCTTTACATGTCATCACAATAAGCTAAGCTCATTTATGCCGGTAAAAATTTTGGGGACACCGTTTGAATAAATTTAAAGCGATTTAAGTTGCCATTATTAAATAACAGCATATTTTCTCCTAAAAATTGTTCTTTGTCTGTGGTTTCCTTTGATTTTGTTGTACTGCTACGCATCCTAATACAACCCTCTATTTGACCATCTAGTAGTGCTTCTATGAACAAAAAACGATTTGGACTAGACGTAGTAAACATATTAAAATGCGATTAAAATGCTTTGCAATTATTCGTAGTACGACAAAGAGAACTAGAAAACTGTGCCCAAATGCGCGGTGGCTTTATCGAGTCAGGTGTAATGTAGTTTTCAACCATATAGTCGCAAAATTTTTTCACCTAAATTTTTTCTAATTTTGCGCACGTCATTCACTGTCAAAGTATTTATATCGGCCTTCTTCAGTTCGCTGTGCAATAATTTGGAAGGACGAATCGAGATGTTAACAGCTGTTCGTTTCAAATTATTGCTGAGCATTCGCCGATTTATAACAGCCGTTGGAATTGACTGACTATTGTGTGCACATCTTAATGTTTCCACTAGCTTAATTGATGCATCAATCTGTAAATAACACTTACAAGATCTTGTAGTGCACGTCCAACGCTGGAGATCATCTTTTAATGGTTTTTAAAAACCATTATTGAAAACATCCACGTTTATAAGAGTTTTACTTTTTTCACTAACAGAAAGATTCATTTTGAATGTAAAACTTGTTAAGAAGCACTGTACACTAAGAAGCACGAAACTGTTCTGATTTTAAATACCTTTGATTCAAATTAATGTCTACTTTATTCTCACTACTTATAAGTGTATTGTTTACATTTAGTCAAATATGTCTATAAGTAAGTTTACTGTTTACTTTGAATGTTTCTTATGCTTTTAACTTAATAATTTTGTAGCTTGTGACCGTCTACGTACCTTTGTATTTCTCGTAATTGCTTGCTAAAAACTCCAAGCAAGTAGATAGTAAGTGGGAACCAATTCGGCCTCATATTTAAGAAAGCCGGGAACCAATTCGGCCTCATATTATATTACCCCGGGAACTAACTCGGCCAGGTTATAGAGATAAAATTAAAAAGGGAACCAACTCGGTTCCTCCCGTCAGAAGTGGTTGCAGTGGCCATGATATTTTTACACTATGATTTCCAGAAAAATCTTCCAGGAAAATGAGAGGCTGAAAAACCAAGGTGCACGCGGATATCTTTGTTATTATGCGTTCTACTGGCATACATGAAGCGTAAAAGTTGTAGCGGATGAAAGAATTAATACATACATTTTTATCCGGTGACAATCGATGCAGGTATTATGACATAATAACCGTTAAAAGTGTAACAACTCGCTAGTGTGTGTAGAAATTCTACACAGGTACAGCGTCTGATCAGCGTAACGACTACTTGACGTCCCAACGACAAAGATGACCGTGCAGATGCCATCCTACGGCACGCATTTTCACGAGTTCCTTGCGCTTTTCAACTAATGTAATGCATAAACGCCTGCACCTACTCACACCAGATAAAGACGTGTGTATTCATTTTTTCATTTGCTACAACTTTTACGATTCCCGTATGACAGTACAATGCACAATAACAAAGATATTCATACATATTTACGCGCACTTTGGTTTTCCAACCTCTTATTCTCCATTTACAGAAAAACCCATTGAACTCACTAGCTAGATTTTACTTCATACGAAGCGCTAAATTTTTTCGTAATTATAGTGCAAATATATTGCGGCTAAAAATCTGATTCATGCACTGAATTTTAATTTTGCTGCAATCACTCGCAACTTCCGAAAATGCACCTTAACTTTACCATGGGCACTTCCGTCCATTTTCGTATCCCCTCCAACCACATCCACATAGACAATAGAGCAGGCCATGACAAAGTAAAAAAGCCCTCATGGAGCTTGTTTACTTGATAATTGATGATCAAACCAGCTAATTACTTTTGTAAACATATGTACACAGACAATTGTCCTTCCTACTTAAAGTTGGCCGCAAGTACAGCCTCACGTTCATTGGCCAAGCAGTCAATAGACAATTTGAATAGATAGGGCCTACTCAACAATGTAAATCTTGCATAAACGTGGACCATCATCTTCACTTGCTCCTTTGTCAAAAAATAATTTAGAATGTACAAATAAACCACACGGTGATTAGAGCATGACTATATTGCATGACTGTATTGTATGTTGCATAATATAGTCATGCTCTAATCACCGTGTGGTTTATTTGAACATTCTAAATGTAAATCTTGTGTACATGTAATACATATAGAAAACAGATATTTCTTGTTGTTACTAGTATAAATACTGTTAATACATGCTCTTATATAATACGTATGACATTGATATTAATAATCAAAGAACAAATACCAAACGATCCAAAGCGCTACTTTTGTCGCCCTTGAATAAATAATATTATTATTAATAAATAATAAACTACTACCGGAGATTCAGAGCGCTGACTATTGTCACGTTTGTATTAATTATATTATTATTAATAACATATGAACTAATACCAGATACTCAAGAGCGTTGAATTCTGTAGCACTTAAATTATTAATATTATTATTAATGACATATAATCTGATACCAGATGATCAAGAGTGCTTACTATTGTTGCGTTTGAATTAATTATATTATTATTAATAACATATAATCTAATACCAGATGATCCAGAGCACTGACTTTTGTCGCGTTTGAATTAATGATATCATAGTTAATAACAGAGAAAATGATTTCAGATAACCCAGAGCGCTGACTTATGTCACGTCAAGATTGTTAATATTATTATTATGACCAGAGAAAATTACTCCAGATGACCCACAGCGCTGACTTTTGTCGCGTTTGAAATAATATAATCATGATTAATAACAGAAAAAATATTACTTGAAGACCCAGAGGCCTAAATTTGTCGAGTTTGAATTATTAATATTATTAATATAATATCAACTAATACTAGATGATTGGTAGCTCTGACTTCTGTCGCATTTAAATCATTAATCTTATCATTCATAACATATAAACGAATACCAGATCATCAAGAGTGCTGACTCATATCGCATTTAAATTGTAAGTATCATTATTAATAACATAGGGACTAATTTAGATGACCCAGAGCCCTGACTTTTTTCGCGATTGAATTATTAGTATTTATATAAATAACATATGAATTAATACTAGATGATCAGAAGTGCTGTCTATAGTCGCTTTTAAATCTTCAATACTATTATGAATATCATATAAACAAATACTAGATGTTTGAGAGCGCAGACTCTTGTCGCGTTTAAAATAAATATTTTTTTTTTAATAACATTTGAACTAATACCAGATGATCAAGAGCGCTGACTTTTATCGCGTTTAAATTAAAAATATTATTATTAATTACAGACAAATTTATACCAAAAGACCCAGAGCGCTGACCTTTTTCGCGTTTGAATTATTAATATTATTATTAATAACATATAAACAAATACTAGATAATTGGGAGCGCAGACTTTTGTCGCGTTTGAATGAATAATAATTTTAAAAATACCATACGAACTAATAAAAGATAATCGAGAGCGCTGAGTTTTGTCGTGCTTGGCTTTATAATATTATTATAAACAACAGAGAAAATAATACCAGATGGCATGGAGCTCTGAGTTTTGTCGCGTATAAATAGTGAATATTATTGATAATCACATAGGAACTTATACCAGATTACTAAGAGCACTGACTATAGACGCGTTTGAATCATCTTTATTATTCATTACTTATGATATGATACTAGATGACCGAGAGCGCTGACTATTGTCGCGTTTGACTTTATAATGTTATTATTAATACCAGAGAAAATTATTCCAGATTACCCACAGCACTAACTTTTGTCGCGTTTGAAATAATATTATTGTTAATAAAATACGATCTAATACTCGATGACCCAGAGCGCTGACTTTTGTCGCCTTTGAATTGAAAATATTACCATTAATAACATATGAACGAATAGTAGATGATCTGTAGCTCTGACTTCTGTTGCAATAGAATTAACCATATCATTATTTATAACAGAGAAGATAGATTCAGATCACCCACAGCGCTGACTTTTGACGCTATCGAATAATTAATATTATTCATAATAACAGAGAAAATAATACCGGATTACCCAATACGCTGACTTTTGTCGCTTTTTAATTAATAGTATTATTGATAACATATGAACTAATACCAGATTATTGAGAGTACTGACTTTTTTCGCGTTTGAATTATAAATATTATTATCAATATCATATGATCTTATACCTGATTGCCCGGAGCGCTGACTTTTGTCGCGTTCAAATCAACATTACATTCATTAATAACAAACAAAAATTTCAGATGAACCAGAGCGAAGAATTTTGTCGTGTTTGAATTATTAATATTATTTTAATAACATCTGAACTAATACCAGATGATCAAGTGCGCTGACTATTATCGCGTTTGAATTAATAATATTTTTGTGAATAACATATCAACAACTAATAGATGATTGGGAGCGCAGACTTTAGTCGTGTTTGAATAAAAAATATTTTTAATAATACTATACGAATAGTGTAATGAACGTATATTTGTAACGACATTTCCCACTAGTTAAACTACTATTTAAAAGCGGGATACTTTTTTGTCTAGTTTCACTTGTGCCAGTCAAGTACATGTCTTGCAATGTTCTATATTCGTATGTTAGACATTGATAATTATAAGCTTGCTGTATTTCCAGTGGTCTTAATTTAATGCTTATGTTATTATATTTACTATTAAAAATTATTTCCATGATTCTCTTCTGTAATGATATTAAAGGGCTAAAAACTCTTTGATATGCAGATCCCTAGGCTAAGATGCTGTAAGTCGCGACACTGTGAAATAAAGAATAGTATACATAAAGTAATTGACTGGTTTCTAGTATACACTCTAGCTTATAGAAAACAAACTGTAAATATTTAGTTTTCTTTATAATACGGTTGATATGAGTACTCCATTGAACCTTGCTATCCATGGTCAGCCCAAGATACTTAGCCTCGCTTCTTCCACTGATCTCAATAATATTAATTATGACGGAAAAATTGCAAGGTACTGAGTCATTATATTTACTAAAAGTCATAATTAAAGTTTTATCAATATTGGTGGCTAATTTATTTACATAGAACCAATAAAGCATCACGTGCAATTTATCTGTTAATACTTATTTTAAATGAGTCCAAGAGTTTGAGGTACAATATACGGCCGTGTCATCAGCAAAAAAAGTGATTCCCTCAACTTGTATAAGCAATAAATTTATCTACACAAGAAACAACACTGGACCGAGTATAGTGCCCTGGGGGACTCCTATATTAACAATTTCCTTGTCACTAGTAGTGTTATCAATAATAGTTCTAATAAACCCCTCTCGAAGATAGCTGTCAAACAGTTGCAGTGTTATTCCTCTTATCCCACAATATTCAAGTTTCTTTAATAGCAGTTCATGATCAACACAGTCAAATGCTTTGCTTACATCTAATAATGCTCTTGCAGTTGGTTTTGACATATCAAGTTTAGTATTTACATAGTCATTTAACGAAGCAAGAGCACCAATACAGACTTTATTCTTTTGAAATCGCTACTGCTTATTCAAAATTATTGTGATGAATATGAGAAAATTGTTTAATCCATAATAAAGTAGTTATTCGAATACCTCAGCAAAATTTGAGATTAAAGATATTCGCCTATAATAAGTAGCCTCATGCTTATCACCTCCAATGAAAATCGGTATAATATCTGCCATTTTCAAGTATCTCGGGTAATAACCTAATTCAATACAGTTATTAAAAATACAACTAAGTGGTAGGGCTAGATACCAGCCCAATGTTTATAGAACATTGGCATGCATGCTATCCACACCACCTGTTTTATTCTTAAGTGATATCATGACATCAAATACCTCATTACATGTACAGGGTTTTATGAAGATTGATGACGCACAGCTCGGTTCTAAGTATAAATTTGTTTTTGTCTTTGGGTCTTTAATACTCGTAGCAGTTATATACCCGATTATACTAAAATAGTAATTAAGAAGAATTATTAATATTATAATTACCAACATATGAACTAATACCATATAATCAAGAGCGCTGACTTTTGTCGCGTTTGAATTAACAATATTATCATTAATAACAAAGAAAATAATTCCAGATGACCCACAGCGCTGACTTTTGTCGCGTTCGACTTAATAATATTATTAATAATAACATATGAACGAATACCCGATGATTCATAGCTCTGACTGTCGTCGATTATTAATAATAACAAATGACCTAGAGTGCTGACTTTTGTCTCGCTTGAATTAACAATATCATTATTAAAAACGAAGAAAATAATTTTAGATGACCCAGAGCACTGACTTTGGTCACGTTTGAATAATTAGTATTATTATTTATAACATATAAACTAATACCAGATGACCCAGAGCGCTCACTTTTATCGCGTTTGAATTGATAATATTAGTCTTAATAATAGAGAAAATAATACCAGAGGATCCAGTGTGCTGACTTTTGTCGAGTGTGAATTATTAATATTTGTTCGGTCGTTTATAATGCGCGCGTTGATTGCGTCAAGCTAGAACAGCGATGAAGAGAGATATGAAGTGAATGGTGCGGGATGTAGGGAAAGGAGGAGAGGTGGGGTTGTAAGCGACACAGCGGGCAGATAGGGAGTTAGTTTTTAATCGATCAGCGTTCGGAATAAGTTGGCTCTTGTAACAGTGTTTTTCCGAGTTTTTGAGCTCACTGGTCAGCTAAAGGGACCCGATACTCTGTCGGACCAAGCAGGCTGTTCCTATAGTTGAAGCGAGCTGTTCTCTAGGGGATTGGGCGTGCGCTATCGGACGGTACGCCCCACTCTCGTAACCGCTTCCTAGCTACGTTTAGCACACAGAGCGGCCGGACGTCGACACCGCGTGCTGCTCACGGTCTGACGCTCTGTACCTTGAAAATCAAGACTCCGTAAAGACGAGACGTCGGCGCTCAGTGACCCAAGTCCCTTCGTCATCAGCCTACACTTCTGCGGGTAGCGGAGCTGTTCTCATCATCGCCTTTGTTCCGTAAGTCGATCTAACCTCTCCGAGCGAGCGATTTATAATAGAATAAGTTCGTGCCGTCCCTCCTTGAAATAGTTGGTTCCTCGTCCTTGTATTAAGCGTTTGTTTATTTGTGTCACATGTTATAGTATGAGGCTGGCCACCCAACGTATGCATATTCATTAACATTTTGTTTGTTCCGTGATACAGGATTGTAGTGCGTCTACGCGCGCGTGTGAACTCGAGTACTCCATACCATCAAATGTATTTTTTAGTTCTAATTTCAGTTGTGACTATGTACACTTAATTGTTGTCAGTAAATCAATATTATGTTATAATGTATTGAGTGCTTGTGTGTCGAGTATGGTTATTTTTCACCCTCTCCCAGCACTCTCCTATTAATTTTGGTCGACAATAAAATAGATATTTACACTATCTATATTTATCTCATTCTCATGTCAAAATTCACAGAAGAGTGAACATTTGGTTCCCCGGTTGACGAAGAATGCTGGATGAGTGCGGTGGCTTATAGCGGTATAGTGTGTGCGCCATTACCGTGATTTGGTGACTCTATACCAAGATAAGTATGCGTTGTTGTCCCGGAATCAAGGGAAGTTATTCAATGGTTTACGGCTCCCTGTTTACCTACGGTTGTTATTGTTCTATTGCTGCGCATATACAATTTCTTCTACCATTTGATAACGTCTTGCTTGCTAGAAATATTGATACGTCGCTGCACGAGCCTTTGTTGATACATTTAACTGTTTTGCCTACTAAATTATAGCTGTTAAAACTCTACTAAAAATGGCACCAATACTATTGAAAAAACTCATCACTTTGGAGACCGCTCGCCTTACTGAAATCGAGCATATGCGCAGTCGATTTAAACAGATTAACCGGTCAGCTTTCAATATTAATATGTTAAATAATCGCATAATCTCCTTAAATATGATTTGGACAGAAGCTCGATCCGCAAACGCGGAGATTATTATTCGGAAGGATGCAGAATTGGAGGCGTATGTTAAAGAAGGTCAGTTCGACAGAATACAAAATTCATATGAGAGCTTTCTTGATGAGTTGCTTGCCAAGCTCACTGAAATCGAGACTCATGACAGGGGTGATAAATCTCGTAACGACTCAAGTGTGTCTGTCAATATCGATCCCCACATCGCTAAATTACCTAATGTTCAGCCGCCTAGTTTTTCCGGTAAGTACGAGGACTAGGAGAGCTTTTGTGATTTGTTCACTTCCCTTGTTCATAAAGTACCCCAAATTTCCAATGCCACGAAATTACAATACCTGCAGTCATTTTTGATCGGTACGACAGCGGACTTAGTTAGAGACGTCGCGATAAAAAATGAAAATTATTGGCCCACGTGGAAGGCAGTGATGGCACGGTTTGACAACCCTTGTCTCACCGTCAGCAATTTGCTCAATGTCCTTTATGAGATTCCCCCACTCAAACGCGAAGTCTCCCATGAGCTGCGTGCATTTATCGATGAGGCTCAGCGCATCGTGCGAGCATTAAAAAATTTGAAGATTCCCGTTGATCATTGGGACATTTGGCTTGTGCACTATCTTTCTGCGTGATTGGATCCTACTTCGAGAAAAGCCTGGGAACTTGAATTAAGTTCCAAGGACCCAAAGGCAGTCACCATCGCCGAGAGTCAGTCGCGAGCTCTAGAGACTAATGATAGATTCCCTTTCTTCGCAGAATTTGTGGAGTTTTTAGAGGGTCGAGTACAGAGTCTTTGCATGATGAGTATTGAGACTAGGTCAGAAAGGAACGCTTCTCCCAATTTGAAGCCCGGGGCCGCGTCTCGCAAAGCACTCACCATTCTGCCTGTTTCTAAAGGATCCGGATTAAGTTGCCCTCTGTGTAGTGGTGCCCATGTGCTACGGAGATGTCCTCAGTTCAGAGACAAATCTCCCCCTGAGCACCGTACAGAGGTACGTAAACTGGGGTTGTGTTTTAACTGTTTTGATAGTCACAAATTTAATGTTTGCACCTCGCCCAATCGATGCTTAACCTGCAATGAGAAACATCACACATTGCTCCATCATGCGAAAAACCAGCGTTTTAATACTCATAGACAGATTAATCCGAAGTCGCAAGCACAAAACACGGCCCCCCTGACTCCTCTCATGAACGTAAATCCCAAACTACATACCTTCACAGCAGTTAGTGCCTCGATGCCGGATCACCTTGTGATCTTAGCTACTGCTCAAGGCTTTGTAACGGGACTGGATGGAAATTCAATCAAGGTTAGAGCACTTTTAGATCAAGGGTCTGAGACATCGTTTATCACGGAATTGTTTGCCCAGTCCTTAAGACTACCCCGACAGCCAGTGAAAATATTACTTGAAGGATTAGGCGCCTCGCGCTCCAGTGTAGCTCGCTCATTCGTCTCAGTCATCATTCATTCGATTAATAATCCAAGGATCCAAGTTGAGACAGAAGCATTAGTACTTCCCTGTCTTAGTTCCGACTTTCCCCGCAAAGATTTCTCAGAACTGGATTTAACGCCATTGTCAGGGTTTCCTCTGGCTGATCCAGATTTTCTACGTCGAAGTAAGTTGGATGTTCTTTTAGGAGCTGATGTATATGGAAGCTTATTCAAGGATGGTCTGAGACGAATATCCGAAACACAATTGACTGCTCAAAACACCACATTTGGGTGGGTCCTCTCAGGTCCCACGCGACCGAGAGAGGTACGGCGGGCGGCACTCACCTTACAGCCTATCCGCTCCCTGTATAGTACTTACGAAGATGATCTCAGTCAACTGTTGCAGCAGTTTTGGGCGCTTGAAGAAGTTCCACACGACAGATCGAAGCTGAGACCAGAGGAAGAAAAATGTGAACAACAGTTAAGAGAGGATTATCGCCGCGACTCAGATGGTCGATATCGTGTTCATCTCCCTTTAAAGCCCAGCATCCCACCGCTTGGCCTAGAAACTCGACGGACTGCCCTGTCAGCTTTGGATAGTTTACAGAAGCGTCTTAGGCGAGATTAGGCACTTGCCAAAGAGTATCATGAATTCATAAGATGTTACGAGGATCTAGGCCATATGGTACGCATTCCAGATGCTGCCAAGAGTAATTTTCAATCATGGTACCTGCCTCACCACGCGGTGGTAATCGGTGCTGGCGAACGGCGCAAAGTGAGAGTAGTCTTTGACGCCTCTCGGAAGACTCAAGACCAGTGTCTTAACGACCATCTCTTCCCTGGACCCAAATTACAGAGCGATCTCTCATTGGTGCTATTAGGTTGGCGTTGGTTCCGCATTGCATTTACGGCTGAGATAGTGAAAATGTTCAGGCAAGTCGGAGTAGCATTGAGCGACCAAGACTTCCAGCGTATTGTTTGGGCTCCAGACCCTGCGCATCCACCTTATGACTACCGACCAACTACAGTCACTTATGGAACCACTTGCGCGCCATATTTGGCGATTCAAACCTTGCCACAACTTGCTAGTGATGAGTGCGATAGATTCCCCCTCGGTTCGAAAATCCTTGAGGAAAACGTTAACGTGGATGATATGTTCTCGGAAATGACACCGTGTTTGGAGCCGTGCGTAAGCGAGAGGAACTAATCGCTATACTAGGATCAGCAGGGATGGACCTAGATAAATGGTCCTCCAATCATCCAGACATCCTTGTCAGTGAGGAAAGACTAAATGAACCGTCGAAGATGCTTGGCTCAGAGGACCCTGTCAAGACTTTAGGCCTGTAATGGAATCTTACCAAAGATGACTTTAGTTTTCGCATTAACTCACCACCCTCAATGAGTACTGCTATCACCAAACGAAAAGTTCTGGCCCAACTTGCACTATTGTATGATCCGTTTGGATGGTTGGCTCCTGTGATCGTCGTGGCCAAGGTAATTATGAAAGACCTCTGGATTTTGGGCCCTGATTGGGACGATCCCCTTTCACCGGAGCTGAGTACCCGCCGGGAAAACTACACTTGATCACTCCCCGAGTAAACTACGTTAACAATACCAAGATGGCTGTGCACTTCCCCCTGTTGTGATTTTAAGTTGCATGGCTTCTCAGATGGTTCCAAGCAGGGCTATGCCAAAGTCGTCTATGTTAGAGTATGGGATAGCGACGGTCATGTTAGCACCTCCATGTTGATGGTTAAGTCGAAGGTAGCACCAGTTAAAACCATCAGCATACCGAATCTGGAACTCTGTGGTGTGTCTCTCCTTATCAGTCTCCTCAAACACATACTAAAGCACCCGAGCTTTGCAACAGCTGGAATATTTAATTGGACAGACAGCCAAATTGTTCTAGATTGGCTACGCAAGCATCTCAGTCAATGGAAAAGCTTTGACGCAAATCGGACAGCCTTTATTCACAATGAACTCCCATCTGCAAAGTGGCAGGACGTTCCATCCGCAGAGAACCCAGCTGGTCTGGCCTCCCGTGGCTGTCGACCCCCCGACATTAGTAACTCAAGGTACTGCACGCTACAACGCATCCGAGCGAACCAGAACTCCTCAGTAAATTCTTTTCTTTAACCAAGCCCCCCCCCCCCCCCCCTACCACTCTTCCTCACTGTCCCATAACTACGTCATGCGAAAATAGTTGTCATCCGACTCTCTCAGTCGTGTTTATTCAATGAAGAATTAAAATTGTTGGCCTCAAATCTTCCCTTGCCTAAGGGAAGTATCCTAAACAAAGTTACCCCCACCTACAACCGTAAGTTCAATATTATCCGGGTAGGTGGTCGACTGGAACACTCACGATTGCCCTATGACCGCAAGCACCCCCCTATCATTCCTCGACACTCTGGTTTGGGTCCATTATTTGTGCGGTACGCCCATAAACTCTGCCTCCACGGAGGACCTACCCTCACCAACAGTACTGTTTCCCAAGGTACTTGGTTGATCGGAAGGAATCGATTGGTGAAATCCGAATTGCATGCCTGCATAACCTGCCAGCGAGTTACACCTCGACTGACTCACCAATTGATGGAGGATTTACCTTCGGATCGAGTTACAGAAGCTCGACCCTTTGCAAGGTCGGGTCTCGACTATGCAGGCCCAGTCCAAGTGCGAGCTAACCAAGGGAGAGGTGTGCAAACTAGTAAAGGCTACATCGTTTTATTTCAAGTCTGCGGAATCCCACTTAAAGAAAGTGTTAGGAGAGCAGGTGTTAATTTACGAAGAATTCTCTTCTTGTGCTTACTGAAGTAGAAGCGTGCTTAAGGTCGTTCTGGGGTCGTCTTGAGGGGGTGAAGGGGGATCAGTACTTCCTATGCTATAGCATAGACAAATCCTTCCGTTGCCAACTGCATGAAATTATATATTCGGTTAAAAAAATATTTTAATTATACCCAATTACACTTAAGATTTCTATTCATAAGTCTTAAAAACTAACGCGGATGTCGTATATTCAAAAAAAACATGCAAAAGTTGACAGAAAATAATTGGTTGGTTATTGCGTAAGCTGTGCCTTAACAGTGGCAACACCGTCAGAGAGAAATTTTGTCTTGCTACAGTTGGCAATGTTTCATCATCTGTCCGCTGCCTGTTAGATTTTTTTTTCGGAAAGAGCTTGTTTACAAATTTTTGCTAATAACCTAAAATTCTATAATGGTTATTCTAAAAGATAAAATTTTTAAGTGTAAAGGTCGAAATGTTAGTGAGAAAGTATATTTGCAGCGAGCAAAAATTAGTGCATCGATGAAGAGAAAGTGGGCACAAGAATGACGTGGAGAACCAAGTTAATGAAGAGCAGCCAGTCCAAAAAAAAGGTCGACGGATCGTCGACTTTGATCTGCTTGGAGATGCACTAAAATGCGCGTCATGTGGGACAGCACTTTCATTAAAAAAGATTGAAAATAAGCAACGTTATGGATTAGCGAGCATTTTCAGTATATGTTGTGACAGCTGTCTCGTTATCAACAAAGTTCCTACCAGTCATCACGTTCAGCAACCATCAG
>JAPYYV010009308.1:0-17097 GCA_030522625.1 Copidosoma aretas | reverse complement strand
AATTTGTAAGCGATACTGTTATACAATATACATATTGTATCACTCTGATGAACATTATAATACACTAGACAAAACTTATCGTATCGTAAACTGATCCCTCGTACCGAATTAAAATTGGGTTCCATCTGGATTCCACGTTGAATCGGAAAAAGTTTTTTGTTATGACGTTTAAAAATCTCTTTTGCATTAATCATTCGTAGATAAATATATATGTAGGTCATGGAATAATAAAGGATCATACACAAGAAAAAAAAAAAATGTAAAGATTTGTAACGCGAGAGGCCTGTAGAATAAGAAAAATTTTGTCAACAATATGCTTTCAATTATATTATCAATTTTTCTTCTATAAAGTACTACATTTACATATTAAAGCCCATTATAGTGAAATTTTTTTGTCAGGTCACTTTATGCCATCAAACACAATTCCTTTAACCGTTACCATACTTAGTTTACAAATAAGTAGATTCTAAAATATGCTGAGTAGAGAACTCTATATAACATTATTATGATGTTTACAAATCTAATAAAGTAGAAAATGGTTCTTTATTGCAATACAAAATGAACAACGACACAGTCAAGAAAACATTTGTTCTTTACTGTATTGAAGAAAAATTAAAAATTAATGAACATAAAACGGTTTAACATCAAGCCCCACAAATTTAAGTGACATTTCACTCATTTCTTTCGATTATTGGTTCAAAATCAACTTTATAAATAGCGGTCTATAAACCACTAAATGTATACATATTTTATGAAAGTTAAATTAAGAAGCATCAAGTAGCTAATAAATCACATGTGATACAATTACCAAAAAATTGTAGTTTAATTATTTTGATACAACTACTTTTAATACTACAGCTATTTGATTACGTTTTATTCTTTATTGGGTTTGACTTTTTTTTTCTAAGTAACGTGAGCAGACTTAAATAAATACTTTGCAATTTAGACTTTCATATATCATCTGTTCATAAATGATAACGTATGAAAATTACAGTATCTATTAATTTTTATTACCGCACACATATTTTTACCTAAAACTGCTACAAGCCTAATGATATAATGTTTCTAGTCCAATAAATTGGATCCACCATCTTGTGTTTGCAGATTTAGATCATAATTTTGTAATCAGTTACCCCGAAAACCCCCAAGTGAAACGTTATTAGGGGATTTGCGCCCTTTATCAGATTTTGGTCTGCTATATTGAATCCGCTATTTTAAATTTGCAGATTAAAATCATCAATTCGTAATCAGCGACCCCAAAAACTCTCGGATCAAACGTTTTTTGGGGATCCGAGCCGTTTATCAGATTTTGGTCCGCCATATTGGATCCGCAATTTTGAATTTGCAGATTTAGATCATAAATTCGTAATCATTGACCCTAAAAACCTCAGAGTGAAACGTTTTTTGGGGATCTGAGCCGTTTATCAGATTTTAGTCCGCCATATTGGATCCGCCATTTTAAATTTGCAGATTTAGATCATAAATTCGTAATCATTGACCATAAAAACCTCAGAGTTAAACGTAAAACACAGCTCGACACCCTGCACCGACACAAACCGCAGTTCTCGGTTACACCACAAATATTCAAGCCTTCAAAAGAAATAATAATAGCCAACTGCGATATGCCACGAACATCGGACCTGGACGCGGTAGAAGATACAAAAGATCAGGGACATGGAGCCGAAAGACTTTCAGATACTACAAAAATAAAGCATACCGCCACGCCAGGTACGGAAGCAATAAAAAAGCCAAAAATACACGACCTTTTAGAGGGTAGGTCGGACGAATTACGGGCACAAGTAAAGGTTGATATCAAACAACTTGACGTACAAGGCAAACCGGGTATGAGAATCGACGTATAGGAGCCTAAAGGAATCACGTCGACGGAAAGGGTACCACACGATGCGATTGAACAAGAGAACGAAACAACTTATAGTGTGAGCGAAAAAAGGCCAACAGAGATAACTATACTCCTAGATAGATGGCTGGAATTTTTAAACGATAAAACACGAAGAGAAACGAATAAGTGTGCTGTGTCAGACGTAGCATTTACTAAAATAACGGGGTTACCGCACGACCCACCCGGAAACTGCCTGTTTCACACCTCAATATTTTTATTGCATCTTGACATCTCTACCGACAAACTACCGGTGATTTAGCGTGACTCGAAATGGTTACAAAAATGTAGAGAACCAGAGGTGACAAAGGAAATACTCAAATCACAAACAAGCTACGGAAATGGTGATTGCATATACATATTGTCGCAAGAATTCAAGAAAAATGTATGCGTACACTTCGCATTAACAAACGGTACATATCTTTACTCGCACTACACATCATCAAAAGACGCGGGGTTCTACCACATACATCTAGAGGGCGTGGGTAAGAACACACATTACACACCCTTAATACAATCATCCGACGGAAAGGAGCCAGGTAGTAAACCGAACTGCGAGCCCCACGAAAATTACCAAGATGAATATGAAAGTAAGCAGGGCAGCTATAGTGAAGACGACAGTATAGACCTAGCTAGGCGAGGAAAGGATAATAAAAGTCATTCAAGACGAGAGCAAGACCATCCCGAAAGAAGGACGGACACAGATGAACATACCAAAGAACGGGGAGGAGACAAACAGCTGGCGAGCAGCGATGACAACCCTGAAAGTACAGTAGGAGAGAGAGTAGAGCAGGTCGACGGATTGAATAATTCTTCATGCGAAACATAGAGTAAGAACAAAGCTAATATAGCTATACACTCACCATCGCTGGAGAAATATCGAGTGTGCAGGACGCGCCTGCCTACTGAAATACCACCATGGGCACCAAACGAAGGGGAGGAGTCACCCTTGTGCCAAAAGCTAAATAAAATTGAAAATTATCCTTTTAATATTTCGAAAAACTGGCGTTTATGAACTTAACGGAAGGGGTACCCAATACGGAAGCCATAAACGCACTACACAAGAGAGGATACATTAATCCGACACGCATGAATAGCGAAGAAAGGAGCGTAGTTGAAGCCAAATTAACAAAAATAACGAGAATATCAGTTATGCACATGCACATAAAGGAACATTTCGAAGAAACGGCGCTGAATTCAAACATTAAAAAATGTTTTAAGGCACTTAAAGAAATAATAGTAACAAATAAAATAAAAACGATGGGGATCGTTAGGGATCTAGCGATCCTCAATCTAACCCAGTAGGGATACTTTGTCGGTACCTTTGAGGAAATATTCAAAGATATTAGACTAGCAGCAGGACTCTACACAAACACCCTAAAAATTCCGCCAACGAGTCAGAGATTTAAAATCATTAGAGAATACCACGAAGCAGCAATAGGAGAACACAGGCATCAAAAAAACGTACAGTAGGATCGCAAAAGACTACTACTGGAGAAATATGCGCCCGAATGTAAGGCAAGTAATTTTGGGATGTCCCTCATGTCAGACGAAAAAAATTGTCAGAGTAATAACAAAACAAGCCATGCTTATTACCAATACACCGAGTAGACCGTTCGAAAAGAGTTCTATAGACTTTTACGGACTTATCAATAAACCCTCAGCAAATCAGTACACACACATACAATCTATGCAAGACTGGCTGACGAAATTTATCGTTTTTGCACCTGTGAAAATATCAACAGCTGAAGAAACCGTAAGAGCGATTACGGATAAGTTCATAGCATACTTCGGGCTACCCGAATATTTATTATCGGACCGGGGCACTCATTTCATGAATAAGAGCATGGACGAATTTGCAAAACTGTTTAAAATAGACAAAATAAGCAGCACAGCAATCCACCCTCAAACAAATGGCGCCATCGAACGAATGCATCACACACTCACGGAATACATAACAGCCTATGTAGAGCAAAATGATCAGTGGGACGAACATTTGCCGATGTGTATGCACTCGTATAATACTACGGACCATAAAAACACGGGATATTCACCACACGAACTTGTTGTCGACCAGAGAGCAAGAACACCTTCTAGTTTTGAAATATCACCCGGCGACCGGACATCGGACGAATATCTTGAAGAGCTGGTAACAACACTGCGGAGATAAGAACCATTTCTGCAATGAATCAGGTGCAAGCAAAGTACCGGTCAAAGTATTATTACGATCGTTAACTAATCACGAGATATTAACTCGAGGGGGAAATGGTTTACGTGCTAAAAGAACCATCAAAAGGAAAGTATCACGCACAGTATAAGGATTCGTACAAAATAACCGGCATCCATTATGCAAAAAAGAATGTAAAGCTTCAAAGACAAGACGGGGTAAGAATATCTCACGTGGATACAATAAAAAAAGCATGTTTGGTAAAGGCGCCGCTAGAGAATGTAAATAGGGAAAGGGACATAGAGGTACAGACTTAAACATGCATCTTCGAATAAAGTTTTCTTGGCCCCCGGACGCACCGCGGAATTACAGCATACAATAGACAAAAGCGAGAGAGTATAACGACCGATGTTAATATAGAAAAGAAAGCAGGGATAAAGTTAGCGAATAATAATGACAATGACAAGATTAATATGATTAGGGAGACAGTAAATAAAATGACATAGGGCAATAATTCTTAAATTTCTCAAGCAAAGCAAAAGTAGGGCGTATGGCACTACCTCGTATAATTGATTTGTAAAAAAAAAAAACGAGGAACAAATAGACTAGTGAACCAATGCGCGTATTGTATTCAAATCAATGTATAGACTAATGGAATGAACTATATATGTAAAAAACAAAAAAAAAAACACACAAATATTATAACAGAAAGACGCAAAAGGATGCGAAGAGACAGAACAATGAAATTTGTGGGCTTTCGATTTCGTTGAATTTTTGTTTAGTTTTATGTTTTGGCACATGTATTATTTTTTTTATCTTCATTTAAGTATCTTATCTGTTCTTATTTTTCCTGTTCACGGTCCGTCCCCGTCCACGAGGTAGTCGCACAGCAACCACCCCTTGCGTACGGCCTTGGGCAGGCTGCGTCTGCTGTTCACTGACGGTACCGCGGCAGCCTCCACAGGCCATAAGGCCTGGGGTATTCGTTGCATCCACCGTTGTCACACTGGCAACGGCATATATTCCGTGGCCCTCCTGCTGGATCTTGAAAAAAAAAGAAGAGAAAACTAACGCAGGCTGTCGGAAAATAAAACAAGTATATGTACGGTAAAAAAAAAGTCCTTACGTGGATAGCAGGCCGCTCTCCCAACGGGAACCCGTCAGGGGCGTCCGCGGCCACGTCAATCATCAGTACGAAAAACGTACCGTGGCACGTGCAGCCGAGATTGACGGCGTACGACGCGACGCCCCCGGGACGTCGCAACGGTTCTGAAAGACTCGACCCGAGGAGGGCAGAGGCGGAGACCGGAGACAGTCCTGGAACACCGCCTTGAATAATTGCCCAGTTGGGCAATAGACGTCGAAACATGTGACACAACTGCGATACTTGTACCTCTGATCTGGCAGAGGCAGAGCGTCAGAAGGCCATCCTGGCTGACGCAGAGGGAGTAGCAGGGCAAAGAACCCGTACGGGTCCACGACCACCGCGGCCCCAACTATAAGAAAAAAAAAGGGAAAGTCAGTAATGAAAAAAAACACACCAAAGTTAGTAAAGAACAACAAAAACATCTACCGCGCCATGGGTTGGACAGGTAATTGGAGCCAACGCCGTCGGCCCCTCAAGTACCACGAGCTGGGCCCCACGCTTCCGCCCGACGGATGGCACCCGCCGGCTGATGAACAGGACCACGCACTATAAGGAAAACAAGAGAGATACTTAAATACAAATAGCAGAGAAAAATACAAAGGTATGTACGAAAATTCTTACACGAGAGCAGTCACGGCATGTCACCGCCTCCTCCATCACAGCACTCTCCAGAATGGCACAGACACTGCCATCGGGGACTACGAAACCCGTCTCACGGGTATTATCGTGAGATAGACTCACGAAGTTGCGCAGCCGACGGACTAAATCAGCAGCAGCAAGAGCCATTGTCAACCGTACAAAAAATTTTTTTGCAATAAATAAACGAGTGAAAGTCGAACCAGCACACACTAAGCACTAGGCAGGCAGAAAAGGGTGGGATGTACAGGAACGTAACTTAGCACGTCAAAATCAGAATAAGCACTGTCGAAGAGAGGCCAAAACATTTAACAATCCTAACATTACCCTCCTTCCGGGAAAACAGAAAAGAGAAAACTAGCATGGGTATAATAAAACGGGTTAACTCAGTGGGAAAAATGTGCGTGAAAAGCACCGATCCGCAACACCATATTCGTCTTCCTGTTATAAATGACTTACAGCGTCGAGCGAAACGACAGAGCGAATGAGACACAACAACCCTGTCACGATAAGCATAGACAGTTATTTACACACTAATATGAAAAAAAACCTTCAGGAGAACTTCTCATAAAAATGTCGGATATTATTAAACAACATGTGTGCTTGTAAATTTATGCTTGGAGATTAAAAAAATTAACACTGTTCAACTGAATAATTCTAAATTTCTATGTAAGCCTTATTTTTGGTTTTAACTAACAAAGTTTAGATTCGTAATCAGTGACCCAAAAAACCCTTATCTACCCGTTTTTGTCGAAATCAGAAAAAAATTGTAAGTTATATCCGCCATATTTGGTCCGCCATCTATAATTATAAAAAACAAAGTTTATACTCATAATCAGCGATCCAAAAAACCCCCATATACCCGTTTTTGTCAAAATCAAAAATAAAATTTTAAATAACATCCGTCATATTGGGTCCGCCATCTTGAATATTAAAAAACAAAGTTTATATTTGTATCGAGCGACCCTAAAAACCTTTATACACCCGTTTTTGTCAAAATCAGAAAAATTTTCAAAATCAAGTCCGCTATATTAGGTTCGCCATCTTGAATTAAAAAAAACAAAGTCCATATTCGCAATCAGCGTCCCAAAAAACCCCTATATACCTGTTTTTATCAAAATCAGAAAAAAAATTCAAAATCAGGTCCGCCATGTTGGATCCGCCATCTTGAATTTTGAAAAATGGATATTAGATTCATAATCAGCAACCCAAAAAACATAGAATTCAGTAATATTTTAGAAAATTAAATCATTAAAGAAGGTTTAATTTAAAAGATAATGTCAAAATCTTCTATATTTTTCTCTGCCCGCAAGACTGTGCTGCTTAGCATCTTTCAAAAGTGCTCACATTTTCTATTTCTACAGTCACTCTCCTAATTATAATCGTTTCCAAATTTATTTTCTATTGAAAACCCGCGAGTCTGTAGATTTTTGTCTATTTTTCTGTGGTTTCGGTCCACTGTGCGTCGGATCTAACTATAAGAGTACACGCGCGACTCTGTTTTCACGAGAATTGGTTAATAAAGTATAATACTAATAAAGAGTTGGGATTAATTCCTCGAAACACCTCATTGCCACCTAATCCCACGTTACACTATTCAAAATTTATAGATATTCAGATTTTTATGATAAAAAATTTAAAGTATTTCTTTTCTGGCTGCCATTTTTTATCCGACGTTTTGAAATATTTGTGACAAACATAAAAGTTCTATTAAATAACTAAAAAAGAAAAACTGTTAATATAATAATTTAATAATAATAGTTTATGGAAAGAAACGTAGATTTTGGCCACCATTTTTTATTTGCTATTATATATTTAAAATACCAAAGACAAATTCGTAATCAGCGATTAAAAAACGCGTGTGTATTACTTTATACGGAACAAAGCAAAAGAAAGCAAAATTTCTGGTTTTTGGCCGCCATTTTGTATCTGCCATTTTGAATTCCTAAATACAAGAGACACATTTGTAATCGGAGACTAGAAAATACGCGTATCAATCTCTATTGCATCTACAATTTTCAATTTTTAGTAACAAACGTGAAATTTGTATTACAAGACTTTAAATTAAATCTTTTTATAATGTAATTCATGGAGAAATACGTCGATTTTGGCCACCATTTCGTATTTGCCATTCTTAGTTTTAAGATACAAGAAATAATTTTGTAATCAGAGACGTAAAAAACGCGTGTGTATTAATTTGTACGAAAAAAGCAAAATAAAGCAAAATTTTTGGGTCTTTGGCCGCCATTTTGTATACGCCATTTTGAATTTTTACAAACAAACAATTAATTCATGATCAGAGACCTAAAAAACTCCTAAAAATTGATTTTCGCAAAAATACTTTTGATCAATTTGTTTTTTCTGCTTCCCGGTTTTTTAGATTATGGTTTTCAGTTTTATGGAAAAGTGGCAGTGACACACTAAAGTGTTTTATCTCAGGAGTGTATAAAAACACAATGGCAGAGATACGTCAAAAATTGTGGTGTAGGCAGATTTTTGAACAAAAGAAGTCATTTTTTGCCCATTGTGCGGCGGCAGCTTTCCGAGCGCAGCTCGGCGAAAAGAAAGCAAATAATTTCAAATCAGCCATAATCGCTAAATTATTATTTTCTTAGCTTCTTCTGCACATACAAAAATCCTAATGGAATTGATTTGGGGTGATTATATATTATCGATGGTTATTATTATTTTTATGGACGATTGTGGTTTTTGATTAATTGACTATTGCAAAGCAAATATAATGCACTATAAAATTGTCGTTAAATACGGTTTTTAAAAATTTATATTTAAAGTCAAGGTATAAAATTTCAAAGCACTGTTTCCCTTGTTTCTGTACTATAATTTCGAATAATAATTTTGAAACCTTTTTGAAATTGGGCGCTCTGTGTGCTCTTTTAACAACGGTTCTCAATCATGTAGATGCTTTTGCGTTTGCTTAGTCCGCATGAGAATCACGTAACACAACTCATGTTCTCTCGTTTAGTGCTATACAACGTTTTGCTCCAAAATAAATTAGTGTGTTCACAGTGGAGAATAATGATTTCATGGTTTGAATAGCATGTGAGTTTTGTAAGTTATACACATCGTTTTAACAATAAACTTTCATCAGGTCCATAAAGTTTTTATGTATTTCCTGCGATGTAATATTTATATTTAACCTTACTATGCTCACGTTCGTGTCGGTATATAGTCCCTAGTAGCTCGCGTCTATGGATGACTTACGTGTACACGGAGAGAAAAAGTTTGGGCACAACGCATAGGCGCATATGGAAAAAATCCACCGTGAGCGGGATCCAGCATTCACAATATATTGTTGATGCTCTGGCCACCTAGACGCGATGAGTAAACTGCCTGGTCTGTGGCCAAGGAAAAATTCCATAGTGGCATCGGCTTTTTTTCTCATTGCCGTCATGCGATTTGACTTGTAGGAGTGGGGGTCTCCGTCTGTTCTTTTCTATCTATCCTTCTCTATCTCTTTTGCATCTCGTACACTAGTATTTATAGTTTGTGCAGGGCGCGAGATTGAGGAGACACGTGTACGCTCTGATTTGCTGAAGATGAAATGAGTGGGGAGAAACCGGAGACAGACCCTCTATTTCTCCAATTCAAAACGTATAAGGGCAATGGAAAAAAAGCCAATGCCTCAATGCAATTTTCCCTTGGTTATAGCACAGGCCGTATACTACTCGCGTCTAGGAGTCAAGAGCATCAACTGTATAGTGTAAACGCTAGTGCCCGCTCCCCGTGGATTTTTCACGTATGTACATATGCGTTTGGCCCATCCTTTTTCTCTCCGTGTATCTGCTTTTACAGATTTGCGACAGACTTGCGTCGGATAAGTGCATCAGATTCTTGCTCCAGAATTGCGCAAGACTTGTGTATAAGCAAGCAACTATTTAATATTGCCTGTATATTTGAGACAGATTTAATGCAGACTTACGTCAGACAAGTGTGCCAGATTCTTGCACATGAATTGCGTAGATTTGTCTCATAGCAAAATTGCCTATTTTATTCCCTAAACCCCTCCCTGTAATATAGAGGCCTCCCATCCCTTTCCTTATCCCTTTCCTAAATGTCGATTGCCCTGAGTAGTGGATCCTTGTGATACCCGGACGTATGACACTATAATATAAAAAAAAAGTATGTATGTATGTATGTATGTACGTACGTACTTGAGTATGTTGTGAATTATGAATGTATTTGTGTGTAACCTGTAGTACATAATGTTTGAAATACATTTCTAGTAATATAATTATTAATTATGTTACGTCTTAAGTAACACGGTAAAATCATTATGTAGACTATGGCGAAGTGTACAAAAAGCTGCAATAAAATTGTGTTTCCGATATTTACATCATACTAAAACATAAATATTAATAGGTCTGTAAAGAAAAATTTTCATTGCTTAGAAAGTAGAAAAAAAATTGACTCGGTCCGGCAAGCAGTCAGTAAAATATCTTTTACAGTTATATTGGCGATTATCTAATTTTTAGCGTCAGCGGCTTATTGTCACTACTATTCATAATGTATGTTACAATAATCCATTAATATTCATTTTCGAACAGTTATTTTTTGCCCGTCTTGATTGAATTGTCACTAAGTCACCTCATAAACATTCTTTTTATCATCAAGCATTAGTCAATATGATACTTATCTTCGATAATACAATCTGTTTAAAAAAAGTGTAATCGTGCATACCAAAAGTATATTTTCTTCGACGTTTTTTTTTTTTTTTTTAACAGAGTAGATACCAACGAGGATCTCATAATTTAACTAATACTGATATCAGATACAAAATTGTCACTGCAACAACGAATAACTTAAAATAATCAGTATGATATGGATGATGTAAGACCACTTATTTAAAAAAAATCAATATATTAAATAAAGCTAAATTAATCTCTCGAATTTGAATAAATTATTTTTGTTGGTAATGTTATGTAGAATATTATAAAATTTATTTTTAACCCAATCTTTCGGATTTTCAAAAATCACATCCGCCATTTTGAATCCACTATGTTGAATTCCAAATTCTGACGTCAAACTTACAACCTGTAACTTAAAGAATCATTGGCATATAATGGATTCATTGTAATTAAGTCAAAGTGTTTGTATCATTCGGACTGACATTTTACTATAAAATTATCATGCTTAATGTTGATAAATGAATTTGTTTTTTTTTAATATGCATCTAAAAAAATCACAAAAGACTTTATCTACTTACTTTTTTTTGATAGAATATTGCAAAAAATTTTATATTAAAGTAACTCAACCAAACGTACGGTTACCAAAACATACTTAAGTAACTATTATTTATATGGTTGAAACATAGGTTACCGCCTTTATAAATTGGGATTAATCTTTTGATCAATGTTAGACGAGATACATGCCAATGAAAACATATACAACATGTAACAAAACAGGGTTACAATTATGTATGTGCATAAAATACGAAAAAAAAGATATAAAAATTTTGTTGACAGCGTGTTTGGTTGAGACACTCTCTTCTAACATGCGACAGCTGATCACCTAGTGCAACGAGTGTAAGCCCCCGAATTAGGAGAGCAGATGCTCGAACCGTTTAGAGTGCTGCTCGTTCTAATTTAGGAATGACGCACACCCACGTTTTTTCCAGTGCACAGTATTTTTTTAGATTAGTATGTTACAATAATATATAATTTACGAGCTATCAATAATCATAAAAAAAGTCTAAATCCTCAAAGGCTTAGTGGTTAGTACGCTAGCTTCCTAGCCTGACAGGTGTGAGGCAAAAAGGGCTTGATACTTATCGAAAACTTTTGGAGAATTTTGATTCTTGAACTTTTTCGGTGGGAAAAGTACCCATGGCACCGAAAACACATTCTCCTGATTTCAGCGACTGACTGCAGTTTCTCCTCATGATGCCTGGACCTAAAAGGCAATCCTTTCTTGGGGTGGTCGCCAGCGCGCCTTAACGCTTGTTTGGTGAGTTTCTGCTGCCACTAGGCGGTAAGCCAATTCCCAACAGGGCGCGGCGGGGCAGGGGGGGGGGCGGGGGGGGGGGGGGGGGGGGGGGGGGGGGGGGGGGGGGCTAACACATGGGCCAGTTCACCCGGCGAAGTGGCTATTATCTCTGCAACTATCGACGCGGCTGGGATGAAGACCAGATTCTTTCCTTGGTCTATTGGTTGGTCGTCGCACTTCGCCATGAATTTATTATCTTCCCACTATTTCATTGCTTCTTACTCTTCTTTTCTGTTTCAACACCTGTATCAGAGTAATATCCCAACGGATGGCTCCCTCTCGGGAAGGATGGTTCTCGTCGGTAGGTTCTCATTAGTCTTTAATTATCGTAATGTCATCGCATCATACACCAGGGTAAATCTGACATTACCTCGTCGCACAGTGGTCGGAAAAGCTCATAAAAGTCTCAAAATCCTTCTTCCCTTGAATTTTAACTCTAGTGTAACGTTTTTGGGCTCATTTTACTCCTTAGATAATTTCCTACAAGGATCCGAGTCCCTTAAACAGATACCTATACCTCATACATATATATATATACGTATATGCGTGTATATGAGGGTTTTGAACGAGAAACGTCTGTTTGGACATAACAATGGATACTTAAATGCTACTTACAAGTGAACAGAAATCCTAATTCCATACAAAAGTTGATTTCTACATACACATACATATAAATAATTGTTTTTAAATATATAGGTATATGAATATGTAAGTGTGTATGTATGTTAGTTAATCAATTCCTCTTATTGTGTGAAAATTGGTGAATTTCTACCAAAAATTACTTTGATACCTATACACAAAATGTACTTATATATCTTCCTATATTATATAGCTTTATGATTTGAGATGAGCACTGGCTTCCTCCTATTCCCCCCCGCCCCCGCCCCAAATTAAATAGTTATTTGCTTGTTTATTCGTGATTTTTAACCTAAATTTTACTTGGGTCAGCACCCCCCCCCCCCCCCGCTTATCTAGAACTAATTTTACTTTTTATAGTATTGAGTATAACATGTAAAATTGTCCAAGTTATTCTAAAATCCTTCTATATTATATAGTTGTATGATTTGAGTTTAGCACTGGCTCCTCCCGCTTTTGTTTTGCCGAAGTTTAGGGTAGTTTATTTATTCGGATTTAGGCAAGGCAATGCACTGTGCAGCAGTGAACTGCACCTACAACACAGTTTATACAGTTGCTGCACTCTTATGAAATAGCTGTCTTCAATTTTTAAAAATTTTTACTTCCAAGAACTTAGCTGTCTAGAGATAATATATAAAAATAGATTTTTGCCATAGGCTACGGAAGCGCCTACGCGCCGTCTACGACTATTTGTTTGTCTTTGTTTGTTCTACAATAGGTTCATATGCGTTACGTCAATTTCGTCCGCATAAGTTTCGATCAATACATAGCAAACCATAAATGGCAACTTTTTAATACGAGCAAACTAGACCAATTATCAGGATTAATAAATTATTGTTTATCATGACTTTCGCAATTAAGGGCTCCCACAACAAAAGCATACAGTCCATCTACACAACATAGTTTTCAGTGAATCATCAAATGTATGGATATACCAATACATCGCATTACAGAATATATTAATATCCTAACTTTTTATGATTGCGTTATGCTTCTCCTGCACGTTTTTGACAATTAAAAAATTTGGATATATTTTGTAGAATAACTAGCCCAAAATATTTTGTAGGTAGGCCAAAAAGGTAAAGAATAGCGGTGCGTGGACCTTATACGTGTCAGGCTTCCAGGGCGGAGTAATAATTAAATCATGGTTGTGAAAATCCCAAGTTTTCAAATCATTCGGATACCTCGGAAAGTTCTAAAGGAAATAAAACAACAGCAAGTGATTCTAGCCTTAATTTAATCTGAATTTATTCAGAAATACAATAACTTTTTTCCACTAAATAGTAGATGCAGGGTATTCTATGCTCGGTCGAAGTACAAACATTCATAACCCTACCAAAACTTTCACGCTGAATCAACATGGATTTCAGGACTGAATCCATGTTGAAATCAATGCTGAATCATTTCAGATTCAGTACTGGATCAACGCTGAATCAGTGAGGATAATAACACTGAAATTCGTAGTAAATCGCCACATTCATTCCGCGTTGAATCAGTGCTGATTCCATGATGAATCCATATTGAATACGGGCTCAATCTGTGATGTATCTGCGTTAAATTAACGTTCCTTAAATGTTACATCAAGAATGAAATATAATTATATATGTACGCTTGTTATGAACTTGGATAGTATTAAGCGTTTATTATGAGTTCAGAGCTCCTATACCGTAAAATATCCGAATAGAAGTAAATAATAAGGCATTTTAATCGCATCAGCATAGAATCCAAGTACATCCAACAATGATTGCTTAAAGTTAACATGAATCCAACTAGAATTCAACCCAGTGATGATTTCAACATATAGTCAGTACTGAAATCCATGTTGATTCAGCGTTGAAACTTTTGGTAGGGAAGATATCATCAAGTTTTTTTTTATTAACAGAAAAAATCAATCCCAATCAATTATATTTTCACAAACTTTACGAGGTCGGAGGGTTGGCGCGCAGAGCGTGCAGGGAGGCGAAGCCCCACGAGTACATATATATATATATATCTTAGTATATATATAGTGATAAGGACTAAAAATTTTCCGCCACCCTCACCACCCCTCAACCCTTCCCAACCCCCTCAAATCACGGGTAAATTTGTTATATTTTTACGTGATTTAAGTGATTGACATTTGGCTGTGCCCCCCTCACCTCTCTCACACTTTTCACATTTCACACTTTCCCCCTCGGCCGCCCTTCGAGAACTGAGAAACTTTTTAGGATTAGTCGACCCCCCTCAAAAACTTGGAAATTTTTTAGGATTTGTCGACCCCCCCCTCCCTCTCCTCAAAAACTTAGAAAATTTTAAGGATTTGTCGACCCCCCTCAGAAATTTTGATCCGATGCTTATTTTTATAGACGAAGATGGCCGAAGCTACCCAAAAGACAATATATCGCCGGACTCAGCCGAAAACAGACGAATAATTCTGATTACAGACGAGCAATTAAATGACTACAGATGCAGAGCAATAAAACGAACCGTTAGTGACAAGAGTTATGAAAAGATAACGGCAGAACCGTACGCCCTAGCTCAATACAAAATAAAAATATGATACAACTCAAGTATCTACAACCAAATAACCAAATACACTCGCATGCTTATAAGGTAAAAGTACGTATTATTGGCCAGTTATTCGACGACGTTTCAATCATCCATCAATTTTGAAAAAAAAAACAACAATTACTATCAATGTTTTGGCACCATTTCAAGCGCTAGACTCTAGAGAACAAATACCTACAGAAAAAATGATAAAAAAAAGATCACGAAAAAATTTAAGTGAACAAAAAGCCGAGTCATTTTTCGTACGTATTATGGGCCTCCTGTTTTTACTTTGTCCACCTAACCCATAATGTATGACCATATTATGAGCCACGCAAAAAATTACTTGGACACATTAAAAAAAAAAATTATGTATGGTAAATATTGTATATTTTTACAATGTTAAAGTAAAAAAATTTATATATGTAAATAAGAAATATTTTACAACTAAGCATAAATTAATAATTTTTATAGAAAGAACGATTTGAGTTATTTCACTCCTAGGCAAAATTATTAAGATTTCTTTGCCTTGGTTTTACATCTTTTAACATTTAATTCCTTTAATCTATCCTCAATAGCTTTTGTCACTTTTTTAGCTTCGTTCATTCTCTTTTTTTTTTCGTCCAACAATTTTTTCCTTTCTGCTTGACGCATCTTTTTTTCTGGTGCTTCCGATTCCTCTTGTTTTTTCTGAATTTATTTTTGAAAACACAAGTCCCAAAACTTATTTGACGTTGCAGCTGCTACGATCTTAGGCTTTTTAGATTTTACAAGATTTTTTCTTTTTATTTTGGTGAATAATCGGTGGGTAGTAAGAAACAATCAGACATGCGTTTACGTTAAAGAGTACCTGTAAGTAAATGAAAATATTGCAAGAAAATGGGACACTTTTGGAGTACAATAAATATAGAAGAAAAAATAACGCTCTGACCAAGCTTCATGATTTTCTTTTTTGTTTTCAATGGGTTCCTGTTTAAGATTCATAATTTTTTTAATAATGTCATCCTCAGAAGATAATTCCTCCTCATCTTGACTAACAGTTGAGGTAGGATTGCTTAACAATAAGGTTTCGCCTAAAAAATATAATTAGAGAAAAGGTAAAGTTCAACTTGTGAGCAAAAATATAAAAATATATGTATTTACTTTCAGTACACTTTAATGTTGATCCTTCATTGATTTCATTTGAATTATTGGTCGAGCAACTCGATTGATACACATTGATATATTATTTCTAAAAAGAATCAACATACTCTATTTAAACATCGTTTGATAAGGTAAAACTGACACTATAATCCGAATTATTTACTCTATCATCATAAATAACAAGTATTTGTGCCTTCTCTGAATATTAAATGTTATTCTGAATTATCTTGCTATAACCAATTATAGAACAAACAATGTCGGACTTTCTGTCACCAGTGCAAGTAGGATTTCTTAGGCTATTATAACTACCTCCATGCTCAAAGATTTATTAGTTGAAAAATTCCCTAAAAAAAAGCATCTTAAACTCTCATTCTTGCAAAAAAATTAAATATAATTATTTTTTGAAAATCCATCAAGTTTTCCAAATTTCAGTTAGTGAACCCATTTTATGCATTAACTATGGTCGTTTGAATTATTAGCGAATTTTTATGAAATCGCTTTGGTTATCTATGTTTTTACGCATATATGTGTATTATAAATAAACTTTTGCATTTATTATTCAGACATAGGAATAAAAATATTGAAAATTTGGGGGTTGGCGAGCAGAACGCACAAGGAGGCAAAACCCCACTAGTATCTGCCTATATTATATAGTTTTTTTAGTGGGTTTGTCCACACCACCCCACTACCCCCATCGTCCCCCCACACCTCCCCACGCCCCCCACAAAACAAGGGAAAATTCTTCATATTTCTCTGGGAAATTAACCCAACTAAAAATGTGTAAGACCCCCTACACCCCTCCCACTACCCCTCCACGGCCCCCCTCACTACTTTGATGACACCCCCCACACCCCCACCCCCACAAAATAAGGTGAGTTTCTCTCATTTTCTCCGTTATTCCAAGAAATTAAAAATTTCCTATCCACCCTACACCCCTCCACT
>JAPYYV010009307.1:0-12014 GCA_030522625.1 Copidosoma aretas | reverse complement strand
AGCCGTCTGCTAGAATGTACTATACGATAGTATAGTTCTCTAGCCATAGCAGCGCCATCGGGCGGTGAGGCTAAGTACTTATCGGACCACCCTCGTAAAGCAGCTTCGCTTCTGTCAGGGGTCCCGAGACCCCTCACACGGTTTTTCTGTTCTATTTTTTCCGCACGTTCACGCGGATTTTTTTCTAAATCATTGTCTAATCGTAATATTTATTTTACCATATCGGATATGCACAGGAATTTTTACAAATCAACCTTGTGGATCATAAATTTCTGACTGACTATGTTTATGGTAACAATCTTAACACTCCTTATTTGTAACTTGACATAAACTGTTTATAGATTCGTCGATTAATATTAAATA
This sequence comes from Copidosoma aretas, assembly GCA_030522625.1. Classification (NCBI taxonomy): domain Eukaryota; kingdom Metazoa; phylum Arthropoda; class Insecta; order Hymenoptera; family Encyrtidae; genus Copidosoma; species Copidosoma aretas. The sequence continues at coordinate 11,651 of JAPYYV010009307.1, read as the reverse complement.
CAGCACTCGTTTCCAGCATCAGGATCATTTATTATAGCGCTTTAATTACTATGTAAAATAGTATACAGTATGTGAATTTTTCTAACTTTTCATTGAGAATAATATAAAATTTGATTACTTTTTGACTTTTTTAGCTGGTCCACTTATATTGATGTATCCTCTGCCCTCTACATCACACAAAATTTCCTTACAGCTGTTGCCTCAGTCACTTGTGGAGTAGTTGCATAAGTCAGAGGAGCTCGCACTCTTAAGTTGTAAAATTTTTGCGTGAGAGTAGTACTCTCAATGTGTGCATTGTGAGACTTGTGCAGCTGCTGCTCCTGTCTTATGCATCTTGTGCTCCAGTATGTCTGTGTCAACAGCGTCCCTACCTCTAGTGCTAAATGTATTGATATTTTCTAAGTGTAGGCACCTCTAAACTTCATTGTACAACGCCTGCTTTGCGGGTATGTTCATATTATGCAAAAAGGTTACAACAGGTTACAACAGGTTTACTTTATGAAAATTCAATAGTCAGAAAAATTTAGACCACTATTGTAGATTTGTTCACGGTTTTTGATCAGGGCGCCGTGATCGCTCATGATCGACCACTGCTTGTTCGTGAACGCGCGTTTTTGACCTGATCGATCAGATCGTCCAAGATGCACAAGCTGCTTAAAAAGTGAGGGAATTTTTGAACTACGAAGCAGATACTCACCCAATTCTCAAAATCTCCTTTACTTTTAAGTATGTCCTTAGTATTTAATTGACCAAAACTTCCATATGAGTAGTAAATAGTATTAAAGACGTGAAATACATTCCTCTGACGTAGTATAGATTAACAATAGGTTTAATGTAGTCGGTAGCAAGGGCTTCGTCGAATGAGGGTACTCTGATTATTTGTTATGTATCGATTAAATGTATTAAACGAATTAAGATTTCAGTATTTGGCAACTAATAATCAGGGTTAGGTTTTGATGGAGCCATAAATTGCTACCGCGTACTTTTAGCCATTTACCTATACTATGTAAGAGAAATGCATTTCACGTCTCAATACTATTTACTACTAATATGGAACTTTTAATCAATCGCATATTAAAGTACTCTTAAGAGCATGCATAGGCCTGCCTGACGACTAAACATCATATCGTCTGCCCTCGTGAACTTTTCCGTACTGTTTTATCCAAAAAAGTGCACTTGCTCATTATCAAGTATCTTTATAATGAAACCTGAGAGTTGTGCATTTATTAATTATATGACGATTCTCTAAAGGTAAGCTCGTTCTAATAAGTCTCCAGGGTGTAAGGTGAAAAACTGTTATTCATGTAAGTCGGTACAGCGGCCTATATGCATGCCCTTAAAATGATAGGAGTTCTCGCGAACTGAATAAGTATCTGCTTTAGAGTTCAAAACTTTATTTACTTCTTAAGCAGCTTGAGTTCCTCGATCAGTTGTGGTCGATCATGAGCGATCATGCTACCCTAAGCGAATACCATAAACCAATCTGATGCACACTTGACATACTTTGGTTCGTGAAACCGCGAACTTTAAATGGTTTAATCATACTATAAAAATATTAATACTGCGATTCCAAAATTACCAGTTATAACTGTGCTAAGTAATTGTTTGTACCACATATGTTATTGTTGAATCGACACTTTATCGGGCTTATATTTCAGTGTTATAAGTAAATACCAGTATTTAGATTTCGCTGATCATGAATTAAACTACGGTACGTGTACAAGGTATTTCTATGGTCATATTTTTTGACAGCTTTTATGTGTTCATCTATTCTAGTTTCAAGAGTTCTTAATGACTATTCTTTATAATTACCACCGCATACATCACATCCAATTTTATGAAATACATCAGGCTTCGAATGAAGATCTAACCTATCTCTACCAAGTTAATTATTTTTTATATTTTTAAAAATTATATTAATTTCATATTTATTGCAGATTTTTTAACTCTAACTGGTTACTCTTGTGCGTAGCGTAAGACGATATGATCATACTTTACTGTCTCTGTTATATCTTGTCTGTTCCTAAAATTTTTTAATTTAATATTTACAGATTTTCTTGAATACTTACTAATAAAATCATTAATATAATCATTGACAGTTTTTAATTTGTATCTGTTAGTGTATCCACTACATTTTTGGTTGTTTTATTGGTTTGGATGGAAAATGAATAGTCATACCAAGGAAATTAATTTTTTGGTCTGTTGGGATTTCTGTTGCACATTGCATGTACTGATCATATGCAATGTATTTATTAAAAACAGTAATTATATCTTGAACTTCACTTTTTAATTTATAAAATAATAAATAATCTTTATACTTCACTTAAAAATCTATTTATATTTTTCTCTTTTATTTTTACTGCAAAAACATTACACATGAACATTATTTTTATTGATAGTTGATGATTAAAAAACATTGGTCTAGAAACAAAGCCAGTGCCGCACCGTGTAGTGTGTATCTGGGTGAATGTAATGAATAAGTACGCTGGGTTTTGTGTCTGTAGGGGCGTACTCATAAATTTTATATGTGTTATTTTGTATGCAATATTTATAATTGTTTTTTATTTATTTATCGTGTGTATGGTAAGTGTGAGGTACACTATTTATTGTATACTTGTGATTGTATAACTGTTGTATGCTGCACTATGAGCGCCACCAGGCAGCAGAAGTGAGAAACGCACAAATTCAAATGCAAGCACCAGCTGCTCTCGTTCATTCGGGCTTTGAACAAGCTTGTATATACTTATTATGAAACAAAGATAACATAATACAATTTAACAACTATGAACATAAAGTGAACACTCTAATGCTAATGTACAATGATATTTACTATCGTAAAAATACACGATGATGCCTCTTTATCAATAAATTGTACCTATAAATTGTCTCCATTTCAGTTTGGCACATCTGCTGTTTTTATCTTATAGGTATATATATGGACTGGTTGACATTTGTCAAGTACGCTATTCATTTTAAAGCACAAATGATGAAAAAAAAAAATTTTGAAGTTTTTCGAATCGAAAGAGATTAGAACTTGATAGGAGTAAAAAATACGAAACTAGTGATATTCAAGGTTACCTGGACCAGTTGTACGCTCTGAGCAGCCTTCCAAAATCAGATTGCAGGAAAACTTCATTTGAATCTAGATGAATTTTTCTGCATAATGGTACAATAAACTTATGTGTCAATACATATTTTTTATTGAAGCTATGCTTCTTACGCCAGGCCTGGGTGGGTGAGCTAACACAGAAAAACTGACAACACGAAAAACCGTCAGATCCCCCACTCCGCACGTTTTCTATAGTTTTGCTGGAGAAGGGCGAGAGAAGGCCGAGGGAAACGAAGCAAGACGAGGCGAGGCGAGGCGATGCGAGCCGTGCAAGAGAGACAGAGTGCTGTCGACTGTGCGCGTCTGCACAAATACATGTGTATGTATGTATAACGCCGTGTACTGTAGTATATACGTATGTATATAGTAGTGCCGTTGTGTGGAGGGTGAGAGGAAAAGAGAGATAGAGAGCAGGCTGTCTATGTCGACTGATTTTTATTTAAATACAGTAATCAGTAACCAAAAAATGATTGCATTCTCGGCAGATCGATGCATACGCCTAATATTTATTCAACGGGTTGTTATTATGACTTAACCTTAAGCTATTTAAGCATACGTGATATCTTGAAAAGGGAGAAAGATAAACGAAAAATAACAATACTTATGGGTTATCTAAAAGGAAAAAGAATCATCACGGAGCACAAATAGAGAGGTGTTAGTTGATGTAAAAACCTTACCTCGATTTTTGGTGTTTTGGATGTATTTATATGGACTTTAGATGGAAAAATTTTGGAAAAATTATCGCATGTTTAGAACATCATGACAAGTATGCAGAAATAATTATTTACGATTTTGTGCACGCATACCCTGAAATATTAAAAAATACGCAATATCTTGAACAAAAAGCAAGATGGACCCAAAATAACAATTTTCACTGGTTTTCTAAAGGGTAAATTAATATCTTGGCGGTCAATAAAGAGGTTTTAGTTGACGTTATAACATAACCTAAATTTCCCTGATCTCGGCATATCGTAGTACAAAAGTGGTAGAAAATTTAAAACAAAATTCCCGTATATTATAAATATTAATGTTTATGCGTTAAGTCTTCCGAAACATTTTAATGAAAGTAAAACCTTTAAAAACAGAAAAAACGCTAAATCTCGACGGGTAAGCAAGATAGGTCGAAAATAACCATTTTTACAATTCAATGCAGACATGCATTCGTTATTTAAAAATGATTTTTTGTATTGTTCAGAAACAAAATAATTGAAAAAACAGTTAGATCTCCAAGTTGCTTTTGTTTTAGAATAAATTCATTGCATTCCATGTATATTTTCTTTTATTTGTCATGCCATTCACATACAGGGTGTTATGTCCGTCTGATATTCCCTCTCTCTCTTTCTTTCTCTCTCTCTTTCTCTACGCAGGCATACGCGTACATATGTACACTGATGAAAAAATTCGTGGCCTCGTGGTGCCGCTCAGCTGTTCGGCAGACTCGACTGACTCACTAACTGTGACTGCACTTTACCTTTACTACAGACACAGAGTACATTCACACTATATGCATACACGCTCTCGCGACTATCACGGTACTGGCCATCGTCCAGTGGCTTATAAATCGTCTGAATGAAAATAAATGAATTTTTACGTATATATATTTCCTAATGGTATTCTAATATTTACTGATAAAAATTATATCATCAGTAAAATAAATTTGTTATTTGCAAAAAAAATTGATTTAGACATTTTAATTTTATTAATATATTTAACTTTTTTTTATATTTAATATTGTCATCATGGCAAAAAAGAAGAGCTTCTACCGACAGTCCCTCGACTATCCTATTTTTTTAGTAAGATATTACAGATTGGTGACACATCCATCGGGCACCTATGTGACATCAGCAGCTAAAAGATGTATGTACAATTTCTGGTAAATTACATTAAAACACATCATTAAAAAACGATTTTTTAAATTTATTTGATCATATTGATTATCAATTACTATGTTTAGTAATTATACAGTTGTGACTAAAATTCTATGAAGTTAGCAATTCAAATTCTCTAATCAGTAGTATTCAAAAATCATAATTACAAAATAATTCCTTATGATTTTTTGAATGTGATGATAATCAGTGTTTATTATGGAAGCGGGTGATGGGCTCCGGAGTTTAATAAAATAGACTTGTGGTAATATTAAAACACTTTGAGCTATATTTATTTACTTGAAACGCCAAATTATAATATTAATACAAATACTTTAATTCTTCTGAGATTAGGATTCAGAATATGTGAAACGAGCAATCAACGAAAAGTTATAAGTCTTACAACGGAAAATAAAAGAAACACGCCTAATGCCGGCGTGTTGCGTGTATTTCAATAAACACTTTGAAGACAAGCAATTATTGCTATCCACATTGTGCTTAAGGTACTTAGGTTGTTTAAGGTATTTGTATCCTAAATTTAAATAATGATAAAATCATCATTAAACTTTTCACACAGCTAAAATAATATATAACAAGTAGTCTGTTAAATTTTGGTGATGATAGGGTTCCTAGGAGGCAAAATATCAATGTTTTTATTTTTGTCATTTTTGAAACTTTAACATTTATGATTATGGAGAAATGCCTTTTTTTGAGCTTCCATAACATATATCATACGAAATAATGATAAACTTTTTACGACATTTTTATGTGCATTACAAAAATATCTAATGATCTTATTTAATTTTACAAAACAGTTCAAGGGTGCTTTTGAGCCAGGAAATAAGTAAATAATCGTCGTAAAAACCTCTAAACGTTATGTTTTGACACGAGTGTGAGAAGGACAGGTGTCAAACAAAGTTTTAGAACTCGTTACATTGCCTATATCGTGAGATACAACTACCTCAAGTGGTTCTCAACCTACATGGTTTACTAAATAATCAATTATCAATACAATAACTTCCATAATTATGACTGACAAATCATGTAACAAAACACCAAAATATCTTGGAAGATTTTCAGATTACAGATATTACAAAAAAAATTTCTACAAAATCTATATTTCAAATATGTTATTCTATATAGTATCAGAAATGATGTATTAGTTTCTTTTTTAATCTGTTAAGCGTTTTTTTAAAAATCGATTATACCGTCTGTTTTGTATGCAGTTTGGTTATTTATTACATGTTGAAATGTGCAACTTTCAGGTTTTAAATATTTCAAAGGGTACGGACAATATTTGCAAAATTGTAACCAATAATCTATGACAATATTACTAAATGATACCTACAATTTGGGACACTTGTGTTGAGGGTCAATTTTGGTACTAACTTCCTTAACTCAGTCAACCCAGCTGAGGGAAGTATACTGATCATTTTTTATTCTCACTTTTATTTGTTAGTAGTATTTAGTCGTTAGATCAAATTCTACTCCTAAAGCATGTAATGAGAGACAAAAAGACCTATAGAACGAAACTCTTTCCCTCTCCCTGGTACAGGGGGACTAGCCAGAAAATTTGGCATACTTGCATCTTCCGTGATTTGCCGAGCGGCCATGGGATAAGGGCCGGTCTGAGTTTTTTGACAGAATCATCCCTTGAAACCTCCGAGCAAAAGAGATAGAGCATTTTTGGCTATATAAGTGCCTAGCTGATCCATAAAGAAGCAGTCCATCACGACAATAGTTTAGGTCCCTGAAAGCGCGACCACGACCCATCTCTTTCCACGGATGTATCTGCCAGTCCTAGTTCGCTTTTAAAACATATCGAGACTTAAGTCCTTTCGACCTGTTAACGCCGAATATCAACCCGAAGTTGAGATTGCCACACAATTGCCATCGATGCTCTTTATACAGAAGTTTTTCTAAAATAAAATGAAGATTTCCATATTCGCCCTTTAAAACTACCAAATCAGCAACTGGGATTGGAGCATATATATTTCTATTATGCAAAATACACAAATTTTCTTAACTGCGTATCTCTGGTACGATAAAAAGTCACTTTTTTTTTTGATCTATGGTCAGCCGAAATAAGGGATTCATCGTACTCTTTTGCAGTTAGAGTCGAATTTCAACCTATAAATACCGATCTGTTCTGTAACTATGATTCGGTAATCATCAAACATTGAAGCATGACTAGATATATCTTCAGAAAAAAAAAATTTTTTTTCACCTAACTAATTTTTTTTTTAATGCTTAAATTTAGACTTATTTTTGAGTTTAGAAAAAAATACGACCTAATCCAGTAATTCTGAGCTTGGATTCGTGATCAGTGACCCAAAAAACACAGTGTACATGCAGACACGTCTTTGTGTCTTTTTTTTTTGCGATCCTGTAAATTATAATTATCTATTTTATTCTGACACTGTTCAAACAAATAATAAATTGACAAGCTAAACTGAAAGTGATACTGATTTTTTTCTCCTCACCAAACCTCCTCATTTGGGTTTTTAGTAATCACATCAAGATTTTTTGACTCTTCAAGAGTTACGTTGACTTTCTTTCAATAAAACGATCTGTATACTATACTTAGGTCACAGAAGTTCACTAGGCGTATAGAATGGACTTGCTTTTAATAAAAAAATATATGTTGAAACTTAAAATAGATCCGACTTCCTCATGGGAAACATAACTTTCTTTAATTAGAAATTCTTTACGATTGCTGCTAATACTCTTATACCCTAATTTTAACTTTCCAAAAATTTTATTTAAATGTTCTATAAAATAAAATTATGTAGAATCTGTATTATATTAAGATTGAGAATATTATTCGACCATAATTGCACTGATTTGGTATTTTGATAAACTTTAGATAAGTAGTTACTGATCTAGTAGTAGTTAAGAAGGAAAACTAGGAACTTTGTATTTTGATAGCTTTTCACGACTATGACAAATCTTATTTATAGGAACGGTTTTATACATTTTTTCAGCATTCTTTGTACATTCGTAAAAAAATGTTTTCAAAAAGTGATTTTATTGTTTGTTTTTATTCTTATATCCTAAATATACCTCGTTAAATAAATAAGCGCTGCAACTGCATGCTTACGAGTACAGCTTTTGCTAGCTTTACATAAACAATAATAATAAATGTTTTTTTGTTCTATCATCTTCTTAAATCTCTATTTTTAACTTATGTGGACCACCAAACAAGTCACTTGATCTCAAACACAAGAATATCTAACTGGTATTTTCCGATGCACCGTCGGTTATTCCACGACAGAGAATATGATAAGCATTTACAACATTTTCACCCTTATCATATTTTCTTCTTCCTTCCCCTGCGTAATTAAATAAATCGCTGATATTGATAAAGCAACTTATTTTGGCACCTTGTCTGCGACAAGTTTAAATGGTACTCTATGACTGGTTCAGGTTCCGACTGCTCCTACCAGAAGGGCGTAACTTTTAGGTTAGCAGCCTGAATAGCTTGACCAGGATCGGTCTACTTGCATGGAACCGTGAGTTTGTTAGAGTGAGACCAAATCCGGCTCTTCGCCTCGCTTGATCTACCAAGTTCGTGTAAAAGAACTTTTCAATTTCGTATAAAAGTAAGTAAAAATATAATTATGGTGGCTCATCACGATGGTGCCGTATCAAGGCACGGCCCTATAGAGGGCCTTAATTAGTTTTTTATACATCGATAAAATTATCGTAGAAATGTATACGACGTTAAATATTATGTCATATGTGTACGGTGGAACATGCCAAACAATAAAAATAAGTTAATAAAAATTTTTCTTTTCTCAAGGTAAACAAAATTACGTCTACGCTACCATCTAAGTGGGTGGGGTAAACTAACCTATTTATCACCTGTCCGCCAAAGTTGTTATTTACAAAAATCTTTTCTCTAATAACGACTGCACCGAGAGAAAAGTCCAGGGAATATTGCATGCACTGTGGTATACGACTATTGCTATAGGCATATTTTTGTGCAGTAGTTGTACGCTGTACACGCATTTATAGCAGACCGAGGTTACGTGCTATAAGAGTAAGTACGTCCGCGTCGGTAGTTCTCCTTGCAAATTGGGCAAGGAGCACTTCCGAGAATTCCTCTAAATTCCCAAGCGCTTCTGACTGGAGCTATTTACAGTTCGTCTAGACCTGTTAACTACCCCCACCTATATAATTGAGCGGATCCTACGGCTCCAATTGGGAGCGCTCCTCGTAAATTTCGTAAGGAGAACTTTTGATGCACTTGCTCTTACAGCACGTAACCTTTACTTTCTACAACTGCGTGCGCAGCGTAAAACTACTGCACGTGAAGGTGCCTTGCAACTGTCGTATACCACAATGCATGCAGTATTCCCTAAACTTTGAAAAGGCCAATTCGTAAAAAAAATTTTAGCATAGATATGAAAAAGTAAAAATGTATAAATTATGTACAGGCAAATAGAACAATATTTATTCACACAAGATTTCTAAGTGTAAAAAAACTTCAAAGGATCGTTTGTTAGTCATAAGTGTAAAAGTCATTTTGTGTAACAGGCCGATTTGTTGTTTTTTAATACAGTTTATTACTTTAGATTTATTCTTATTTTTATTTATGTTCGTAATGAATCTTATTTGTATCTCTACATTGTCAATAAAACAAAACCAATTAAAATTCTTTTCCAATAATTCAAGCCGTTTGTTTATCAAATAAACAATAAAAATAGAACTTTGTTAACATGAAACAATCAGTTATTGTTTTCTATACACATAATTTGCCTTGTTTGAATTTTGCTTGCACATGTTGAGCGTCTGTATTCCTTAACATCAGATATTTCATTCTTACTGATCGCATACACAATCCCTCTTTTGATAGAATATTCCATAAAATTTCCTGGTGCACCAAAATTTTCTTGATATTATTGGAAAGCTTATAATTTTGTTCTTTTAGAACCTAGTTTTACGATGAAAGTAAAGGTATATTTGGAAAGATATTGTATTATATGTTATCAAGTTAGTGACCCCTAGGTAATTCATTTCAAATTCAAGTAATAATCCTTTTAGTTTCGTTCATAGTTAAGTCATTACGGTTTCGTGATGAGCCACCTAAAATTTTCGAATTTATTAGCGTGTCTAAAGTTACAAGCAATTGTTTATACGAAAATGTAAGTCTTTACCAGTTTCCGTATAAACAATCGCACGTGACTTTGGATGCGTTAATTATTTTAAAAAATTTGTCACGTTAACCCTATCTTAAGTCATTTAGAGAATAAAACAAGCCTTGGTAAATTAAAATCGAATCAAAATTAAAAAAATTTCATGGGATTAATTAAGGGGCTAAGTAAGTGATAATATCTTGGCATGCAAAATAAAAAATTAAGAAAAAAGAAATTTTTCAACACAATGATCACCATCGTATAATATAAAAATGAGCTTTATGTTATTAGATTTGCACAATTTACTTTATAAATAGTTCTAGAATATAGCTTCTTCTGACTATGGAATCTCCTTAAGTACGTCTGAAGTACTGCCAAGCCGTGGAGCAGTGGCATTTTCTGTGAAATCGCATTCTGTTACTCCACCCTTAACGCTTAAGAGTCTCATAAGCCTTTGTTTAATAGGTCTTATAAGCCAGTTTTGAATGAGTTATCGTACTTAGTATCACTAGCTTACATCACTTTTGACATAAAATCTTTTTATGCGTTTGTAAATAACATTGATTCCAAAAGTATGTGACATAAAGTCACTTTTACCAAGGCATGCGCTCCCACACACCTTACGAAAGCATATCCAGGAATATATTTTCTGCCGACCCCTCACTATAAATCGTCGAAAAACCTGCAGAATCTGGCTACCCTCCATAATATTTTCTATCGCGCCCAATAAACTGATAAGAGTTTGAAACCCGCCAAGTAAAACCTTAACGTTACACAAATGGTGTGAATCATTGGGGGGATCGATAGAAGTAACGATTTCTCGTACCTTGTAGAATACAGTTGGTCGAATTTACTGTCGATGTTAGCCCCTTAAACTTTTCCATACGTTTGGCATTTTGGGACTCCAACAATCTGTAGCCTCCTTTCTTTCGAACGCACAACGGAACTCACTGCTTTAATTGCCGACCTAGGAGTAAGAACCATTATCCCTCTCATAGAATTAGAAACTTTGCCATCAGTCGTCTTCGTATTGTGGTCACAATTGTAGTATATAAATTGTAAAAAATAATCGCCTGATAAACTTCTACTTCTCAGATCTTTCATTTAGCTCCCTTGAATAAGCTTTGTCTCATCATAGGAAGTAGTATTTCAGATATAAATGATCGTTGTCTGACACTTAAAATAAGAACATGTCTATCGATTTACCTTTTTATTCGTTTTGACAATAACATCTGATAATTTTTTGAATGTTGGCGGTAGGCATTCTGATGCCTTGTCTAAGAAGCGACTCAGGATGTTGTACTCGGTTGTATCGTAAACGGTTGACCAAATATTGTTAAAAATGATGTGTTGCCATTTTACATATGGGACGTTCTTTTACAAACCGAACAGATTTTGACAAAAACCGACCGACACATTTTTGATATTGCTGAAATTTTTTTTACGGGTTCTTTTTTGAAAAAAAAAGAGACACGTTTTTTTTTTTTTTTTTTTTTTTTTTTTTTTTTTTTTTTTTTATGTTTTTTTTTTTTTTTTTTT
>JAPYYV010009306.1:0-14980 GCA_030522625.1 Copidosoma aretas | reverse complement strand
GGGGGTGTGGGGAACCCGCGGGGGAAAATCATGAAGGTACGGTCGGGGCCCGATCGGCGGGGGATATCCCCCCCCCCCCCCGCCCCTCGCGTATGCAACACAAGAGCCCGCGCGGGAGAGGAGGATGAGTCACGCGACTTTTGCGGCGTCTCCTCTCGTTTGCCAAGAGCGGAAAACGCGGCGATTGCGCAAGCCCGCGAGTGGGTGCCCCCCACCGCTCGATTCCTTTATTTACACGCGAGAGCACGATCGTACACACTGTGGCAATCGAAGGTTGCGTCTGTTGTGCCCGTACTCGTGAATGTTTGTTTTCGAGGGGAGGGGGGGGGCTAACAATGGCGAGCGATTTTTCGTGGCCGGCCGGCAGAACGCGATTACGATCGGCCGGTCGATTTCCGAGCGAAAGCGGGCGTGTGCGGTATCTCTTCGGGGGGGGGGGGGGGATGCTCCGCGGGACGGCTCGCGCAATCGGCGGGCTACCGGTTATTGTTTCGGGAATATTCTTGTCGTTGATTTTCCGCGACTCCAACTTTGACGGTTCGCGAGGGATGGACCCACCACGCGGAGGGCGAGCCGCGTTGGGATCGAAATCGTCAGCTGTCGCGCTGTTTCAGCCTCGCGGTCTCTCGCCGCGCGCGTGTTTGGTGCGTGGCTTGAGATTTTTTTTTTTTTTTCGTTGCTGCCCACTCGGTTGGGAGTGAATCATTTTATTCGCGGATATCATAGCATGGTAAAGAGTGTAGTTGAGAGGATTTTCATTCGAGCCGCGGGTACGAACGATGGATCGCCGTATAATTTCTGATGAATAACTTCTAGTCTTTGACATTGATCCGTAAAATTATTCGTTGCTCGATCGTCACGAAACATTATTGATTTTACAAAGACAAATTGAGTCTTGACAAAATCAATTCTAGTTTATTGTAAAGTCATCGCTTGAGTCATCATCTGTACGCCATTGGAATCTATTATCGCACAAAGTCAATCGATCAATACTGATTTATTACAAAAATTTACGTACACGCATGGAAACAACGTTATTTTATGAATCAAATACGGAGCGCACCGAGTTATTTTTAACCGGGAATTCCAAATAACTGGGCAAAAAACAGGGCAAAAAATTGTTTGTAGGAATAAGAAAGATAAGAAAAAAAAAAAAAAAAAAAAAAAAAAAAAAAAAAAAAAAAAAAAAAAAAAAAAAAAAAAAAAAAAAAAAAACAGACTTCGCATACGAAACTCGATACTAGACTAAAAGTGCAAATTCCCGTGTACCAAAAAATCTTCTTCGTCGATAAATAATAGCCACACGTGCGCACCAACACAAATTCGAGATTTGACTCAGCGTTGTGCACAAGCATGATTTCTTTTACGAAAATAAAAGTCCCAGTAAATTTTCAACCCGCATGATTTCGCGATATTACAAAAGCCGCGTCGAGCACGGCCCGCTGTTTAAACTCGGTCGATCGGAAAAATACAGCTCGCACGATAATTATCCCCGAAAAAATTCGATCGCAACTGCGGCATAATGTAATCCCCGCGGCGCGCGTAATCGCGAATTTCGATGCGCACGAACATCTGCTTTTTGACAACGCTCACGTACTTGCACCACCTCCCGAAACATTACGCATCTTTGCTTTTCCCTTTTTTTTCTCTCTCCCTCTCCCTCTTCCTCGCTCTCTCCTCCTCCGCTGAATTACGATCGCGAAGGCACGAGCAAACACGCGCAGTCCACTTTCTCCGCGGTCCATTTAACGTTTTATTGCACTTGAATTATAATCGAAAAAGGGCCGGCGGATAAGTTTGTTTTGACTTGTCTTTTCTTTTTTTCGCAAATTTTGCCATCGATTTGGTTGTACCGTGGCTACAAAATATCACACAAATCAACCTTACATTGGTTTCTAGTCCATTCGAGTTATAGCATGGTTGAAAATTCGTTTGTTTGTTTTGCGAAATTGGCCTCTCTGGTATCTCACGGCAGAGCAGTAAATTATCATTTACAGCATTTTTATGTAAAAATCCGATACACACCTGTGATATAATATTTCATAATATTTCTCTTTATTTTGCAAAATACAGTTCCGATGGGTATCTCGAAATCCATCCGACCAATTAAAATGGAAATCGGGAGAAAGAATTTACAAGCGTTGTCGCCTGTCATCTTTATCTCGTAATTCTCAAGCTGATGATACAACTTTTCTCACGATTATGTAGCTACACTATGGAAAGAGTTGAAATTTTTTATTTACAACATTAAGTAACCATGGTATAATACGCAGGATTACCAATCTCTATACGTAGGAAAAAGGAAAAAAGTAACTCATTCAATCCGTTCGATTGCGAAACAGAGTGCACCTATGAGTCCTGAGCGAGCGATGGTTTTTGAAAAATTGAAAATTTGTTTATCGCTAGAAACTAACAAACTTACAAAAAAAGAAACACGGAAGTTATGCCCAACGAATCACGAATTTTGTAGTAAATGAATATTCATTCATAATTAATCAAAATAGTTCTTGGAGTCGATATGGACCTTCGTTTGGTACATTCTTTGCAAATCATTGACCTCCGATTAATGGCCATCACTGCAGATATCGTTAAAATCAAGTGCACTTACTCGACGATTATTTTATAATCGTTTTAAAATCACGATACGTTGAGGCTAACCAGCCGTCTTTGTTCGGACAAACAAGATTATGCTCGTTCGCCGTGACTTTAATGGTCGAATCGAATTCCCTGCCCGGAAAACCTTGGGATGAAAGTCGCGACGTGAAACCTGTCGGTCGGCAATTTTCGCAAATTAATATTTCTCACTTAAAAATTACTCGTCAATCGTGTACTGCCAGCGAGCGTACTTGAAGTACAGTTTATTTTTGCCTCTCCATGTACCTTCTCGAGCTCACGATGAATTCGACAAAAGAGAAGGAAGTCCAGTCATCTCCGTCATCACAATGTCTTTGATACTCTGCACGCGGAGGGTGCGGGGGGGGGCGGGGGGTGGGGGGGGGGGGGGGGGGGGGGGGGGGGGGGGGGGGGGGGGGGGAACTTAGGCAATATACGTGTATGTTTAAACATCCGATTTTTGCAACTCTCCCGGTTTTATGACACTACAGTCGCAAAAAACAGTTTCGACAAGACGCAAACAAGCGAGCAATAAAACCTCGGGCTGAATATTCATCGCCGAGATCATTACCGAGGCATCTGTAAGATCGACAGAGGCGAAAAAATTGATACACGGCTCGTCGCTCCTTGGGATTTGTCCCCGACGCTCGAGCCCTCCCTTCTATTGCGTGCTACACCCAAGCGCAGAATCGTACCCAAACTTGCGAGTCAAAGTGTGAAATTCTCCATGCGCGGCCATTAATAAAATTGCACTCACTTGCTGCAGGTGCGCGCGCTGGATGTAATCAGGGACCATTCCTTTTTGAGTCTCCCGAGAGAGCTTGACGGATCGGAGAAAGTCCGCGGCGTTATGTCACATTGGCCGAAAACCGACCGATCGGGAAAGGGTGCGAGCGACGCGCCGAAACTTGTTGTATTATCTCCCGAAAGCCGATTGCCTGCGGAACCGACCGAAAACCCCCCCCCCCCCCCCTCTCGCTTATTAAATCCGCCGATTATTCGTCGATGATCGAGGAAGGCATCGGCCGTTTTTTTCTCAATCGTCGCACTTTATTATTTATCGATGCGAGGGAAAAAACGCACTCTCGGCGCTTCAATAGCGCGCGGATTACCTGTATCATACACACGCCGATATATCGGCATTCAAATTTTATTAATTTCCGCGCTCGATGCTGGCTCGGTGAAATTTTCTCGCCGCCTTGCGTAAGACGCGCGCTTTGCGCCGCGATTGTAATTGTTCGTATGATACGGGAGAACGGGGCTTTTTTGCGGAATGGGGGTCCAAAAACGCGCTGACACAGCTATTCACTTGTAAATGTTGATCATTAAGTTACTGGGAGTGTACACGCGTGTGAAATGTCGCGGGCGTTTATCGAACCTCTACTCGAGTTCCTTATACGAAACAAGTGGTGGACATGACGAGCGCACGTACTGGGAGTTAGTACGTCGAGAGGGTTGGGTTTGTGAATGAAAATTGTAAAAATCGACGGGTGAACGGGTACATTTTTTTAATCAGACATTTGAGACTCGAAAAAACGGTTCTGATGTTGAATCTTTGGGAAAAAAATAGTAAACCAATATAACTCGTCGCGTCTGTGTTTTTCCATTACGGTATACTTCTTCAAGTGACAACATGGTTGATGGTAGATTTAGTGCAAAAATTAGGTGTCTCATCTTAGAAATACGTTTTACTAGCAGTACGATATCAATAGTGTACGGATCAATCGAATGAATCAAGACAGGAGAGCGTAAACAGTTTGTCGATAAAACAGCTGTTTGCGACTGTGAACTAACTTTTCGAATAAGAGATGTGTCGAATCTTTTACCTCACACTCGTTTCGTGATATTCACTTGTTTCTTCGATCGCCAAAGCATCTACGATTTCAGAATCATCGATTGATGTCCGTCTCGAATGGGGCGGATGATAGAGAGACGATTTCGTGTTCGTCGTTGAACCTAGGTTCGAGTCTCGACCTCTTCTTCCCCGGTACAAGAGAAGAAACTAAGCGTAAAGGCTATTCAAGGCATGTTGTTTGATTCTAAACAAGAAAACGAGCATCAATTTTCTAATCGTGCTTTGTCGCCATCAAGTCATGAAATACTTTTTTTTCATTTTCTAATCGAAATCCTCTTTTCAAAACTCATCAAACCCAACAAATTATATTATAATTTTGTACAAACATGGGTAAATGCAATCTCGCTTTAAAAAGCTCCTTCGAAACACATCGACGATCCTGTTCTGCCATCACCGTCCGTCGATCAAAACCCATTCACCCTTTCGACGACTTACCCAACGATGAGATTGCCTCCGTCACGCCGCCTCGAGAGATGTCAATGCTAGGAATTCGCGGACGCGCCAGAGAGCGGACTCGGCCCGTACACGAGTACCAGCGGAGCGCACGAAGCTCCATCGCGTCGGAGCCGAAATTGTGAAATCGTCTTCCCCATCTCCGCCACCCGGCCATCCGTCGTGGACCGATCAAACTCCTTTTTGGCCGACCGTCGGCCTTGTATATATACACATTGC
Source organism: Copidosoma aretas (assembly GCA_030522625.1). Taxonomy (NCBI): domain Eukaryota; kingdom Metazoa; phylum Arthropoda; class Insecta; order Hymenoptera; family Encyrtidae; genus Copidosoma; species Copidosoma aretas. The sequence goes on along the minus strand of JAPYYV010009306.1, from coordinate 9,840 downwards.
TCGCCGTGAATGCTCTCAGTTTTTTGCAGATTTTTACGACGATCGGCTCGAAAGAAACGTACTCTTTCGGAATGTCTCAGCCTGCAAGCGGGAGCTGCGCCGTTGTTTCGCGCTGCTAACAGACCGAACGGTGAGCAATTATCATCGTTGCCGGTATTTATTTTCAAATCGACCATAACACACGCGGGTGATGCACGTGATACATTGGCGGTGTGTGCCCAATGATCAAAGATGCGCTCGTGAAAAAGTATGATTATAGTTCTGGCAGCCGTGAAACAGCGATATTTGTCACCGGTGAATAACGATCATTCCTCGTTGTTGAACGAAAATATCACTGGAAAGTACGATTGTTCGAGAAGAAGCCAGTAGAACAAGCCCGTACCGGGAAGACGCGTTGCACGGGAAATGTCCGACTGTGCCGCCAATCGGGGAAACAACATTATCCAGCCCGATCGCCGGGATACACAGGCGCAAAGCTCGAGCAAACACTTGGGGCACAGCGACGCTCTTCTTTTTCTCCCCAAACGCATTTTCCGGCTCGCGAGCGCGCAACACGCCTCGTCGTCGCAGTCCCCCCGATGCGCCGATCGAGGATGAGGTCGCGCGCCGCCGCCGGCCAGCGCGCGTTTCGATTCACATTGGGCAACGCGCCGCTTAATTGTCGGGAGCGGCTCGTCAACTTCGCTCTTGGCTCCTCGTCATGCGCGCGCGCGTACGCTCGCCGATGCCGGGATTCTGTTCTTCTTCTCCCCGTCAACTGCATTGCAACCCCCCCCCGCGCGCACCGAGACCATTCGAAAAATGCCTTTGCGGTGGACTTCTTTCTCCACCGTCGTCGTCGTCTCTTTTTTTCATTCCCACTCCCGCAGGATCCTCCCGCGATGATATCCGTCGGATAACGCGCGGGACAGCCGCGCATCTCGGGGCGTCGCTCGTGTTCCGCGAGAGCGAAAGTTTGACGCGCGATGGGGTTGTCATCGCCTCGCGGATGATACAGTGCTGTTGTACGACCGCAGAATCGCCGGACGGTCTTGGGCGATTCGCGCGCGGGGATGACAAAAAGTCGGCCGATCGCGGGGGCGATCATCGTCGTTCGACCTCCGGTTTCTCACCGAACCGCGCTGACCGATCGACGTTCCGCGCAAACGTTAAAACCGCACGCGGGGAGAGCCGCAGCGACGTGTACGACACCGCGCGCGCAAGGCGATCGCCGTTGTTCCAGCACGCGTGTTTGAAGATGCATCGCGGCTCTTTCAAAATCGTTTATGGCCCGGGAAGAAGTGCGGGGCGAGCTCTATCCGCGCGGGGGGAGAGACGCGAAATTTCGGAAGCATTGGATACCGAAGGCGCGCACGCGCACGTGCACATGTGGGCCGGTCGGGTCGATGATTATTAGGAAAGAGAGCCAGCGGCTGAAATTTACGATCGCCGGAACACGCGTGATACAAGCGCGCGGGAGCGTTCGCGGATGATGATGATAATGTGCAACAAGCGCGCGATCGTACCGTACCTGCGTGTACACGTTGTGGGTGTACGTGACGTTGCGTCACGGCTTTGGGTGATTTTTTTTTTTTCGCTTTGGCGCCACCAAATCACGCTCTGGTGAAACAGCGACCGGCCGACTTTACGACGGGCTTGTGTATATGTGAGGCCTCATCTCGTCGCGCAGGCGTCTTGTGTGTGTTTACCGATCGGTCGGTCGTGGGGATCGACGCATCCGGAATACGCATCATCGCGGAGAACACCGTAGTAAACACACTTTGAACCGGTTTCCGAAGAACACGGGGAACATGGGTGTAATTAAAAGTTAGGTAATAAAACGTTGTAGGAATTCGAACATCGGCCGAATGGGTTTTGGGTACTTTGGTCTCGATGGGTCTTTATAAACTCATTTGCGCACATTGAATCGAACCCTGGCTAGCGGGAGGATTGTTTTTTTATACTTGATGGTATGTATTTTGAAACTTGGACGAATTAGGTACACTTTAGTTGATGACCAAGGTCGAAGAATCTGCTATTAGATATGGTATTTGAAAATTTTGAAATGACCTATTCGTCTCGATGCGTTACAACAAAAGAGAAAAGTATTCGATTATAAATTGACAAAGAGAGAATTTCGAGAAATCTGCAGTGTAATGATAAATTTGCAAACGATTCATCCTGCATGTGTAAGAGTTTGAGAACATTTTTACAGATAACTTATTTAACAGAGCTGAATGTCAGAATTAGATTTAAATATATTTTCTATTGTGCAACTGTATAAGAAAAGCTTATTCAAGTTACCGTGCTACATCTGCTCAGCGCTATATTACTAATTTATTATTTTTACAAGTATAAAGTCCTTTAACTACTTTACAGAAGTGAACTCGAGGCATCTGAATTATTATGAGTTCATCTCTCGATTTATAATAATCTTTGGGAAAATTCCTCAACTGTGATTCCATTAATTTTTTATTCATCGTCGAAAGTTTTTTCAGATTTAAATGGCTTTGAATTGAAAAATAAAAACAGATTTTGTTGTTTCTAAAAAACACACTAGATATGCAACGTTTTTACAATCAATCGAGTAGTTAAGAATTCCATGGAAAATACAAAAATAGAATCTGCTCTTTAAAAAAAATTGTTAAACGTGTATTGTTAGTAATAAAATTGTACTATTTATCAGACAAAATTTTCTTTGCCCACTATTTAAGTTTGCGAGTAACCCTCGAATGTCAAAGACTTTTTAATAGCGGCAAATAAAAACTTTTTTTCTTCCAGACTATCGTCATTCTTACTTTCAACTGATTCATGACATTTTTCTTGCAGTTGCAGCCTTGGACCGACTTTTCTTAATTTACGAGCTAAGATTTTTAATACATTAATGCCAATTTTTTTAGCCGACTATCTAAAAAAACAATCGCTCTGTGAATTAGTCCTCTTATGGTTGAAGTTTATATCGCGATATATATCACCAATGAAAACATTGAGGAATAATTTTTCTCTCTTGAATTTTATTTCGTCTGCATTTGCATCGATTTGACTTGTTAGAAAGTTCATGCGTACCAGTTGAAATCACTGATCGTTTTCACGCAGTGGTTAATGAATGTATACTTAATGTCCGAGGACCTCATAGCCTTGATGACCAATGATTTATAAATATGCCCGTCTCAAGCAAAAGCTTCTAAGGCTGTGCCGTAATAATATAATTGGAAAAAAAGTCTGCTCAGTGCGACTGGCTAAAGTACCTGTTTTGGTTTCTAATGAAAAATGTTGGACAAGATAGGGTCAAGTTCGGTTCGACCTTCGATTATCTCCCAACTAAACCGGTACCTTTGCATCATTAATTAACTACCTATGAAGGCAATATAAATTTCTTGCATTGGACACATTTTACGGGCCACACAGTCATTGTAGCCTTAAAGGAGAAAAACCAATATAAGATCGGTATTGAAAGTTAGAAACACCGCAAAGTGATATAATTCATTACGTTATTCTTCGTTGCTGTTTCTTAAACTGAACAACAAGTTATGAGAAATGTGTATTATGCGAAGGCAATAATTAAAATCGATTAGTTAATCAACAAGTTTTATAAACGTCGATATTCATTGGCCGTTGTTGAAACGTCCTTTATAGAAACGATAAAATACATACATCATGATTCTTAGTTCGGTGCATGATTTGTTTTCAGCAGCTAATGATGATCAAGATTAAAGACAAAACGCACCGATGTACTTCATTCAATGTTTTTAAATACTAGTTCGGTTTATCTCTGAGGAACAAAAAAGAGCTTTTTCTTACAACGTTTTTCCCAACATTGAATAAAAGCTTGAAAAAAAAAAAGTACGCGATGCACATTACGTTTGCTCCGCGACTACAATCCGAACAAATCGAGATCGATTTCCAAGGATAAACTTCAATGTATTTTTCCACACCGCAAGCCCAAAACAATGTTTGCGGACCAGCTCGTGTGTACACCGCTTCACTTCGGAGAAAGTGCGCTGTGCGTAGATATACATACATCGATCCCAAAGTCACGCGATCTCGAATAAACGTGTAATATTCTGCCCTGAGCCACAATGTGTCAGCTCGAAAGTATAATTCATCCAGTGTCGGCAACACACGCTCGATTCAGCTTCCATCGGGCGCACGAGCGCACAGTAGGCGTCCGAGCGGTGCACATCCTTGCCAGCGTCGTACACCGGTTTGCCGCGGGATCAAACTCTTTCCCAACCGCAGCGACAGCGCTCCGCTCGGGGCACGAGTTGTGCGTCGGGGTATTTAACATTCCTGGCTAATTCTCCTCCCTTTCGTCTAGTTTGTAAATATTTCTTGTTTATGCCCCCCCCCCGTTCGATAGCACGCATTTGTTCTTCGGAGCACAGACGCAGTGTGATTACCGTTGGGCGCACGCACATCGTGACTGATTGATTTGATGATGGGCTTTCGGTTCACGGGACGGAACGTTCAGCTGTTGGCTTGTTCATGCGCTCCTCGAGCCTATGATTAAATTGTTGTTTGCATTGTTGTTGCACCAGAGCGGTGAATCATCTGTTTGATTCGTCGGTATCGCTGAAACATTTTGTAACGATGCACTGCTTCCTTCGAGTCGTGAAGAGAAAAATTGTATCTTAACCATTAAAATCTCATGATGACGTAATTATACCGTGCATAATTTAAAAGCTATAAATACTGACGGAAAATGACTTATTTGGATTGTTCTAGAAGCAGAGATGCGAGGCAGCCACTGAAACTTGCTGTACCATCAGACCCGAGCCCCCGAGTAAGTTGAATTACTGTCAAACTGTGTGATTTATATTTGGATTGGTAAAAGTATTAATTCAAAAGTTGCTTTCGCAGTGTGGGTCGCATCCTTCTCTAACTCGTCCATCAAAAGAGACGATTGCCAAATTCGTGGTGTTTCAACACGGCTAATTGAAAAGAAAAAAAAAAAAAAAACACACTCGCGGCACTCTCTAACAGTAGCTCTGAGCTTAAGCGAGTGTATAGCGACGATCGCCAGAATAGCGGGCAAAAAATTTGAAAAAAAAAAAAAAAAGACAAGGATGTATCATTATGCCATTCGGACGAGCCGAATCAATTAACGTCCGTCGTTCTGTAACCTATACTCCAAACGCGATTAAGTGTATAGCTTATTGATCAACGAAATTTCACTATGGGCAAGAGTCTCCCCTCCGACCTCGTTGTAATATTATGTGCGTCCGTACGATTATACACCGTTAGAAAATCGAGTCCAGCGTTTGGCGAAAGTCTCGCATCCTCCCGTACAATAATGTACACGCGAAATCGAGCTTCCCTACACTTCGGATATGACGAAACGGGCGGCCTCTTTCCGCCAGAACTCGGGCGCTGAATTCGAGCGATCGATGACGCACGCAAGGGACCCTCTGGCTCCAGTGTCCCGCCCCGAGAGGAAAAGAAAAACGCGGCGAAGAATTTTCGTCCCGGGGCAGTTTGAATACATCGGGCGCGCGTACCGCCGCGGAGGAGCCATCCTCGCCCGAGCGTCCGGAGAAAGTTCGTCGCGAGCGGAGGAGAGAAAAAAGAAGGAGGAAAAAATTTGCCCCGAGGATCATCGGGCGCGCGCGTTACGTCAGGGGCTTGTTTACGGCGACGCGACGGGCAAGGGCGTCACGCCGAGAGGGAGGTGTATTACGTACGAGTCCCCGGCGTTTGTACTTTTTCGTTGTTGACTCGGGGCCCTTTTTTTTTAATGCCGCGCGCCGTGCAGTGTTCATGTACGGTACGACAGAGACGAAATTACGACCGTCGCGCTTGTGAATATAAAATAAAAACGGCCCTCCCCGCATCCTTAGCGTTTTAATTGACGGGCGTGGAGATGTCGAGCGCGGGTGGATTTACACTGCCGGGACGAGCGGAATCATGGTGTCCGGGACGACTCGCGCGTCCACGGCTGAATTAGTCGAAAACGAGCGCGAAGTCTGACTCGGCGATCGCGAATTTGGAACTTGCCGGTACCTACATTGTGCGTCGGTATTATATACCTGTTCGGCGTCACTTGCGCTTTCTGTACGAGGGACGCGCGTCGGGGACTGGGGATCGAGGCGTCTCTATTGGACGCACCGAAAATATCTCTTGACGCTCGTGATTGCAACGTCGTTCCCGCAATGCTCGTTTGCCCATCAGCGGTGTATGATGAAATCGTCGTCGCGCGTGCTTGAAATAATTGTTAAAACACGTATTGTTCCGTTTGATCGGGGATGATTTTTTTTTAGTAATCTTGTTTCACTTTTTGTTCCAATTTTATCGCCGGAATGGGATTTTCAACGAACAAAGGAAGCGTGGGCTTACCTGCATCCTCACGGGAGTCGAATCATTTTTCACACCGCGGGACTCCCCCCCCACCTTCGATGAATACGGATGCAGCGTACGATGACTCAAGCGCCCGGTTATCCGAATCCCGCCCGTCGGTTTTTTTTCCTCTTACTAATACGTGCGCGTGTGTGTCTCGTAACTTGGATCTCGTGCGGTTGAATTATCCGAGCTCCCGAGGTATACCTGCATCAGCGTAATCGCGATCATCGTCGTTGATCCACCCGCGCGATATTGGAGCTTGCATTGTGTCACTCCCAACGGGCAGGCCTCTATACGACTCCTGCGCGTTTATTGTCATCGCGTATCACGCGCTTTTATCGCTCGGCCTTCGGACTGGAAAATCGAATGATTTTTTACCTACACCGAGCGTACGGCGTCTTGAGATTTTTATCGCGCGATAAGCTTGTATTATACGCCGGGCCGTAAGTTTCGCGAACGACCTCACGCGAGTATTAATGCGATGAGCCTTAAATAACAATCATCGAGAAAGCTTGCGCTATTATTTACTGTGCGCAAACATTATTAACACGGAACTCGAATGTTTTAAAGTGACCATTACGCAAAAAGCGTAAAATTCACAAACGAACCGTAAATACGTCATCGTGCACCGTTTACGCTTTTGATTGTATGCCACATCCGTCGTCGGTATCAAATTCATTTCAAGATTAGCTAAAAATCTGTTTGTTTGAAAACGATAATCATGTCAACATATTGCACTGAATATGTTTTTTTGAAAATTGTAAAATTCGATGGACCGTCTTACCTCACTCGTCTGTTTCTACTCAATTCTGCATAATATACCCTCAGACGATAGGCTCTTTAAGATTACGATTAAAACTTACGTACAAATAAACAAAAAGATGCATACAAATTACAAAGATGCGCTTTCATTAATACACTAGAAAGTTAATTTTTATCGAGTATAATTACTTCATCGCATGTGCGATTGATCAAAATGGGGGCTTGGCGCAATATTCAACGATCTTATATAAACAACCGAATGATAATTCTCTACCAGTTCATTGACAAGAATACGTAGTTTTTTCATAACACTCTTTCGCACCATCCGATTTCCTGACGCAAGATACAGATACGCGGCGGTACGAAAAATTCCCTGATCGCTTTCGGTTTATTTTCACGCCGAGAATGCGCGTCCTGCGCGAATCGATCTCCCGGGACTCGGTCGAGACAGAGCGCAAGGGGAGGGATTTTCTGCATGCTTATACCACTGACGATACACCGATTTTACAACAATGCGCTCCACCGTCGATCGAGCAGGACCGGTCGGGCTCGGAATTTTTCGGTACCCCCCTCGCGCGCAGCGAAGCCTGCGACCTCGTGTAGAATAGCCTCTTGAGTGTCGAGAGTCGGATGTTGGGTATACTTGCGAATGCTGTACATCGACGTCTCCTCTTCCAGTATCCTTGCAGAGTAGTTTTTGTGAATTCAAATTTCGGCCGAAACGTGTGGTGAAATCCCGAACCATCGGAATATCCAGATGGCGTCGTTGTATAGGTATTCTGGTCCAAACGAGTGTACGAATCAACGTACGAATTTTAACGTCAACCCGCTCATCGGATCTCGAAATAAGAATGACATCGTCGAGTGACGTTTGTGCGTGAACGAGCGTTAGATCCGGACAATAATATTCATGGGCATTCGTTTGATACACATCGTGCGCGTAGTACGTATACGCGCGCGGCAAAAAAATTTTGGCGCCTAGACTTTCTCTCTCTCCCCGAACTTTCGATTATTAAGTAACTTTGATGTCTCGCGACGCGATTGAAAAACCTCAACGAACTTCGTTCATACACGCGTGTTATATTACACTCTTGCGCAACAGTTTTTATTACTCGCGCGCGCGAGCGCGGGGCAAAAATATCGATTCGTAAAATATATTGGCCGCGGCGCGGGGATCGGGAGAAGCACCGACCGGCGTTTCCCTCGCGTGTATACGAGCTGCTTCTTCCTCGCTATCGGGGCGCGATGATCGTGCAATGGGTTTTATAATTGCTGCGGCGTCGCGATTACATGTTAATCGCGACGCGGCAGATGTGCCGTCGCTCGCGGGCCAGCGCTTGACTTTTAACACCCGATTACTCAAGCATGCAAATTCGCCGACTAAAGATAATATTGCGGACGAGGAAGAGCTCGAAAACGCCGCATCGTGAACTTGAACTTAATCGCGGGTTTTTTTTCTTTTTTTTTTTTTTTTTTTTTTTCATTTTACGCGGTATCGAGCGACGCGACGTTTCGCGAATCGTCGTCCGAGGAATCCGCGTGTATGGTGCGTGCAACGCTCGAAACGCGATCTCCCGAGCGGCCGATTCCTCGGGCCTGAGTCACGCGCGACGAGCCCTGAAACTACTGCCCGCCGTGTCGAAGTACCTGAGCTGCCTTGGCCTGATTTCCATTCATTCCTCCGATTTTCACCGAAAATCCCCACGCACCGTATGCATATAAAAATGCCCGACGATCAAAAGCCCCGCGCGTAACGCCTCAAAATTATCAGCTGCAGGTATAATGTAATGTACGTATACGAAAGAACAAAAAAAACAAAAAAAGGGAAAAACCGTCACGCAAAGAACAATCATACGTCGAAGGGGAGTTGGAGAAGGATGCTGCGGCGAGGGTGGTGGAGGAACAAAAATCATACGGGGAGCGGAGAAATGCCGCACGCGCAAAGCGGGCGATCGTAACGCGGGCGTATCGATGTGTTTCAGCGCCCAAGCCCGAGGTTGGCGAGTCGAACGGCTACCTGCCGCCGATCGGAAGCTCGCCGTCCCACGACAGCTACGAGTTCGTGCTGCCGCCGAAGCAGGAGGATGAGCCGAGGGAGCCCGAGGGTATGGACTTTTTTTCCTCTTCTTCCTCCTCTTTCACGCCGCGCGTCCAATACTCGCGACGAATGCCGATAAAGGCGAGCTTGCAACACTCTCTCGGAGCTTTCGACGCGCGTGACGCGGTTTTCGATCCCTGTTGGCTGTTTCCACAACATTTTACGTTCGCACTGGTGAGATTTATCATTCACGCTGAACGAATTTCCTCCCGGATCGTCACTTTGGTGTGCTCCTGTCCTGCGCATCATCGTGCTTCATCCGTTCACTGCACAGGGGGCACTTGAGAAATAATTCGATCGCTCCCGGACCGCGCGACTCGATCGTCGATGGTCCCGAAAGTATCGAGAAATTACTTTGAAGAACCACCCACCCCTGTAGATTCGATCGTCAAAGCAACCGTAGCACTTTCCTCGAAACGAGCGGCCGCGCGGATTTTAATTCAGCGCGAAGACGCAAGTTACCAAATCTAAAAAAAAGAACCCCGCACTATTGTGCGCGTCCGCACGGACACACATAGCCGCCCAAAGCGCCATTCGACCGAAACGTTTAAATCGGCGCGTACTCGGTAATCGATGACACATGTAACAGCCGGGCCTGTTACGTGCATTAATAGGTCGGGGGGGGGGGGGGGGGGGGGGGGCCGGCGGGGGCGCCCCGCCCCCCC
>JAPYYV010009305.1:0-12015 GCA_030522625.1 Copidosoma aretas | reverse complement strand
GGCGAAGCTCGACCGCACGGGCCTGGACGGGTCGTACTGCGCGAGCCGGTACGAGGAGCAGCGATGCTGTCCGGGCAGGCAGGACGACTGCAGCGTCCCCATCCTCGGCACCCTCTGCTACTGCGACACCTTTTGCGTCGAGCGGGACGCCGAGGAGGACTGCTGTCCGGATTATCACTCCTACTGCCACGGGGTCAGGGAGCCCCTGCCGCCGGCCCCCGGCAATCTGACCAGGACTTTGGGGGGTGCGTATACGAGGGGGTCTTGCGTAATAATAATAATAATAATAATAAAAATTTCATACAATTTCGTCCACAGAGTGCACCTACCACGGCAAGAGGTACAAGCACGGGGACAAATTCAAAGATAACTGCAATAACTGGTTGGTACATGTACAAGTATACTATAAGTATGATTAGGCACGCGTACACTGTACAAAGAGTATTTTATATAGATAGGGCACGCGCGCGAAAAATACGAAAGTGTGTACGTGGAAAACAATGTGCGTAATAATTATGATTGTCCGTGCTGCAGCAAGTGCTCGGCGCTCGAGGAGGACTCGTGCAATATCATGTGCGAGAACAGCGAGTGCATGATGAGCCAGGAGATCATCGAGCGCATCAACGGGCTCGAGAGCCCCGGCTGGATAGCTCGGAACTACTCCTTCTTCTGGGGCCGCACCCTCGCCGAGGGCCTACAGCTCAGAACCGGGACCATTAATCCCTCGCATTCGGTATATAATTATAATTGCACGTATACATGTGCGCACCAATGTATCGTACCGATCGGGTCGATCGTCATAAGCAGAGAGACAAATCGCAGATATACCGGCTGAACGAGCCCCTGAGGCGGGCCTACAGCCCGGAGCACCTGCCCCGGGAGTTCGACGCGCGGCTTCGCTGGCCCGACGACATCAGGCCGGTGAGGGACCAGGGCTGGTGCGGCGCCTCCTGGGCGGTGTCGAGCGTCGACGTGGTCTCCGACAGGTTCGCCATCATGAGCAAGGCCGCCGAGAGGGTACAGCTGAGCGCGCAGCAGCTGGTCTCGTGCAACAGTCGGGGCCAGCAGCCCTGCCACGGGGGCTCCCTCGATCGAGCCTGGTTCTACATCAAGAGATTCGGGTGGGCGTTTCTTTTGTATACATGTACACCTTATTATACTGACTCTTCGTCGTTTGTACACTCGTGTGTGCGTTTGTAGACCCAAGATCCGTGGAATAATTCCGGCCCCAGGATATCCGCGCTACCGATCCTGTGCGTTCTATCGCTATATCGTAACACATATATTTCCAGACTGGTGGACGAGGACTGCCACCCATGGACCGGACAGCCAGATAGATGCACCGTGCCGAGAAAGGCCAAACTTACGGATATCGGATGCCGATCCCGAAGCAGCAGCTACGCCCTGCGGGACGAGTACTACAAGGTGGGCTCTGTCTACAGGCTCGTCAACGAAACGGACATTATGCACGAGATTTGGACATCCGGGCCGGTTCAAGGTACGACTCTCTCTCTCTCTGGAAGGTTGTACATAATAACCTTGTAGAATTACCGTCAAAAGTGTCGCAGTAGCGTCAATAGTTGTCTTAATTACTTGTGTGCAGCAACGATGCGGGTCTACCGGGACTTTTTCAACTACGAGTCCGGAGTTTACTCCCACTCGAGCATGTCCGAGGAACACCCGAGCGGCTACCATTCAGTGAGGATCATCGGCTGGGGCGAAGACCCGTCGCCCCTCACCGGACTGCCCGTCAAGTTTTGGGTGAGTTGTGCTGCCGAGTATTTTCTTCCGAACGTGAAAGCCTATTGAGATCTCTTACTTATTGCACTTTTTTTTTTTTTCGCTTGCAGCGCGTTGCCAATTCCTGGGGAAGGGAGTGGGGCGAGGACGGCTACTTCAGGATCTATCGCGGGACGAACGAGTGCGAGATCGAGAACTTCGTCGTTGGCGCTTGGGCTAAGACGGTCTAATATACTTATACCAACACACCCCATGGGCAAAGCCATCCCAGTGCCAAAATGCCTGCGTTTGTAGTCACGTTTTTCGGAGCAGTGGAGCGCGCGCGCGGGCGCTATTACATTGGATAGAATTTTTTTTTTTTTTTTTTTTTTTTTTTTTTTTTTTTTTTTTGTTTTTTTTTTTTCCATACGAGATTCTGTAATAGTACCTAATTCTGATGACGTCCACCTTGAAGGCTTTAGTTAGGATTATTTGTATATCTACGTCTGTTTTCTTCTATTTCTAACTTACTCGCTTGCGCCACTGTTCGCACGTTCATCTCGACATTTTTAATGCACAAAACATGTATGCGAAAAGTTGAGATTGCCTTTTTTCTCTCGATTGTTGATAGAACAAAATGTCGAGGAAAGTAAGTGCGCGTAATTCGCTTGAGTTATTCGTCCAATACAGTGCCAGAATTACTAACCCACGTTGAATTGTAAACATCGATTTTTATTATTATCATTATTATTATTTATGTTAAAACTAGCTATTATTTATTCGATATATTTTTTCAATTCAGAGTATTTATAATATATATTTATACATACATACGCTGCGCTTTTTATAGTTTTTAATTAAAAATGTGTACAAAATGTTGACATTGATTTTTGACAATAAATCGAGAATAACTCGTGTGCGTTGTTTAGCGTCACGCTATTTTATTTTGTCATCAACTGTCTCGCAGCGTCATTCAATGATAGGAGAGAGAATCGTACATCATTATGAAATTATTCTTGTACAATGCGCAATTGGTCAATCGTGCTTGATTCTACCATTTTTCACAAAGATTTATCGACTCGTATTCGCTGTGGGCAAAAAAACCTGGAAACCCGTAAGACTACGCGTTAAAATGACAAGTGGCGCCAGCCCTCCCCTCCACAGACATGCCCACAGCGAATATCTCGCTCAGTTGACAGTTTCCCCGTCGGTCTATACATAACCAGTCAATTTCCAAGAAAAGGATGATTTTTTTTTTTTTTTAATTTAAATTTCAAGAATCAAAATAATTATTTCAATGCAAGTTTTGAATTGGTCGGTGAAAATATTGTAAACTCTTTTTTAATTTCGCTATCCGATGCAACACTCAATGAAATCATACGTACCGCAGTTTTAGCGTGAATACGCGCCGGCAGATATTTCAACGAGCAAAAAAAACGAACAAAGTTGCGATTGATAAATAAAAGTTTCCAACCGGTTGAAAGCCCTACTTTGGAAGATAAGATTAATCCCACTCTCCGCGTCACGCGTGTATACGTTCATACTGACTTTCCGAGAGGTTTCGCCACGCGTTCGAGTATGCAGGCTTTAGTTCGCCTGGTGAACTTTTATTTGCTGGTCGCTCCGCTCCGCGAGTCGATGCTGGCGCTGAAAAATGTTCTTGGGTGACAAATTGATTTTTCTCCTGTGCCTCGCCGCCGGCTGGGCCACTTCGCCCCCCAAACTCGAGCTCGTCCAAGTCGTAAGCGTCGCCTTGATTAATACCGAGTATAGAACTGCGCGAGTGCACTCGAGGCAAATAGTTATAAAAAATGTCGTACCCACCCGCAGCTCTTCAGACATGGGGCGCGAACTCCGGTCGAGAGCGAGGTGGCGTTTGTGGGCAACAACAAAAGCCTCTACGAGCCCTGGGGACTGGCCGAGCTGACTGACGTGAGTGTCGTTTTGTTCTGATTGTATACGTGTGTACTCATGAGTATCTCGATATCTCCAACAGAAAGGGATGGCACAAGAGTACCAAATCGGGGAGATGCTGAGGAAGCGGTACAACGACTTTCTCACCAGCGTCTACAGGCCGGAGTACGTCTACGCGTACGCGTCCGGAGTCAGCCGGACGAAGGCCTCGGTACGTATTGACGTGATTTCCTTGTAGTTGTTGCGATCGTGGGACGTTTTTTACCGCGGTTACTTTGAGACAGAGGGTCGGTTTATTTCCAGCTCGAACTGGTTCTGGCGGCGCTCTTTCCCCCAAAGAACCAGCAAATCTGGAACAGCGACCTGCGCTGGCTACCCGTGCCTACCTATTCCAATCCCCGCAAAATGGACATTCTCATCAAGCCGCGCGAGTGCCCGAGGTGAGATGTTCGTGGAAAATAACGCGAGCTGCGCTCTGATATGTTTTTGCGCGCGCTTTGCGAAAATAAAAGCTGAATCCTCGATAACGGGGCGCGAGTGACGTCCAACCGCAGCTTATCGTTTGTTAAATGGTAGAAGAGAAAAATTCCAAGGGCAATAGTGCCGCCGACGCTTTGTTTTTTATTATCGTGATAAGAAATAGAGCGTTGACAGAGCAATTTAATCGAAAGTGCTCTTGCAATTCAAGATGATAATTAATGATGAAATCGATGTAAAAACACTTATTGTCAATAATCTCAGATACATTCAAGTTCTGAAGGAGCTGTTCGATACCGAGGAGATGAAGCAACTCTCAGCGGAACACAATAACATCCTCGAATCGATGGAGAAGGTTCACGGTCAAAAGTTCGACTTCTCCGAACTCTTTAACGTGTACAACGCTCTCATCGTGCACGTGAGATATCTTACGGAACTGATCCGCTCGACGCGACGACGACACTGCGTCAGGTCATTATTTTTTATTATTTTTAGAAACACCTGAACCTACCCATGCCAAGCTGGTACAGCAACGAAACATTCGCAAAACTGACCGACGCGGGCAAGTTTTATCTCGACTCTCGGTCGTACACGACCACCTTGAAGAGACTGAACGGTGGACCGATGGTCAGGAGATTCCTGGAGAATATGGAAAACGCCGAATCCAAGCCAATGGGGCGGAAAATCTACCTCTACAGCGCCCACGACGACAACCTGCACGGGTTCGCCAGGTCCCATAATCTGACCCTTCCACGAATGCCAGAGTACGGGTGTGCGATAATTCTGGAGAAACTGCGGGACGATAGTGATAGGGCGTTCGTGAGAGTGAGCATACATGAACTTCTATATTCTGATGAATCGGTGTCCTCAAGCTGTTGATCGATCGATGTTTTTTTTTCCTCCCCACTCAGATTCTGCTGTACAGCGGAGATCCAAAGACGCTGATAACGATGAAATTGAACGGCTGCGCGGAAGTCTGCGAGTACGACAAGTACAAGAAAATCGTCGGCCCGGCTATCCCATCGGACGACGAGATGCTCTGTCTCTTGAAAAACTTGGAACCCAAGGATATCGAGAGGATCTTCAACACGGGTCTAGTCAACATCGAAGATTGAACACTAAATTGTAACAGTAATGAATGACGACAATTATACTTATCAATGTAAAAAACTACTAGATTATAAAATTTTATTCGACGACTCGCTTCACGTCTAATCTTTATTGCAGCTCAGTTCCTTTTTCGTCGGTAGCACGTCTCTCAGCAAGTACAGAAATTCCTTTATCGGACACAGCTCCTCGCACCCCGGGATCCGTCGCACCTCGAATTTCGACGGTATCCCCAAGTAGTGGACCACCTGTATCCAGCAACAAAAATCAAATTCCTCAGCTCTTCAAAACAGCTAATAGTAGCTAAACATACCGTAACGTAGTACTGATCGTTTACGGCACGAAGCTCAAGTATGACGGCGCTCGAGTAAGCGGGCACGTGCGGCTCATAGATCCCCAGGGTCTGAATAAGGGCGATAACTAGCAATAGAATTTTACGATAGAAAATATTTCCATCAATAAATTTAAATTAATTTAATAAATGTAAAATGTGCAAACCATTCGTCTCGTGACCGCTAAACAGGGATACTTTCCGCTCCTGTGGCGTCTCACCCGCCATGACAGCCTTCATGTCCTCCAGTATTTTGTACAGCAGCTTACCTGAGGACCAATCGATCACCGACTCTAATATTATTTAGTCTCCGCACCCCGACCCCCCGGCTCCCCGAGACTCGCCTCCGTTCAGCCGGCGCATGAGGGTGCTGTAGCTGAATATCTCGTACTCGAGATTGATCCCGTCGAGGAGCCTGCCGTCCGGGAAAATGTCGCGCGTCCAGTCCGGCAGGGTGAGATTCATGGCCAGCTCCGCCGTCAGGCCGTGATAGAGGTTGTACATGTCGATGGGCTTGGATAGGTCCTTGCCGGTCAGGATACTCAGTTCGGCCATGAAGCCCCCGAAGCTCTCGATCCTGGCCCGGACCTCGGGCAGCCGCTCCACCCGGGCGCGCTCCGCCAGGTACCTGCGACGGGAGTGAGTGTACATCAGATGAGAGACGCGATCGTTGTGCCGGGTGCACGACACGAATATATTCTCGAATGGCACGACGAATTACTCTGGACAGGTCTCGGGTACCATGAGCCAGTCCTCCTTCTCGTTCGCGTGGATGCTCGGAATCGGCAGCCAGAGCAGGTGGTCGTTCCACCGCTGCGAGGGGTCCCTCGGTCGGTGGAGCGAGGCGAGCACGAGCTGGAGGCACATCTTGGTCCTGTCGTAATCGGTGCTGCGCGCGAACACGGAGCCGGGCCGGTACAGGTCGCCGAGGAAGCCGTCGTACCTGCGCCGCAGGAGTTCGCCGAAAGCGTACAGTCTGGCCTTGCCGGCCTGAAACGTTTCGATCGATTGGTTTATTTTTGTTGATGCTCGGTTCACGGTGGACGGCGCTGCTCGCTTACGTTCCTGAGGCCCCCGGGTCCTTCGGGGAAGAAGCTGCTGCCGTAGTGGGGGTCCGTCGGGAACATCTCGACGGGATCGGGGGCCCGGTCGCCGTGGCGAAAGACCTTGGGGGACGATGCATCAGTCGATCGAGTCGTGCGTGCGTGTGTGCAGTGACATCGTGTGTATAAATATGTACTTACAATGCTAACGTGCCTCAGGGTCGAGGGATACAGCTCTGGTGGTTGTTCTTCGACGACGGAGACTGCCCCGGCGATCGAGAGGACGGTGAGCGCGAGCACACCGATGGCTCGAGTTGTCACGGTCATGGCTGCGGTCATTACGTTACTGTACGTTTAGAAATTTGAGACGGGCGAAACTAAAATATAATATCGAGGTGTAGCGGATTTTTGTAAGTGAACGAAACAAATTTGGGGTGCACTTCGAAAACTGATTACCACTACTACTATTACTACAACTCATTCCAGGTACTAGCTCGAACTCAGTAGCGCATCAGAGCTTAAAATTTTATCGAGCTGTGTTGTTAAATATATACCATTAGTTCACTCGGATTTTTTTGGAACTGCGATAGCTTCATCATTAAATACTTTTTAAGCTGTAAGGACTTTCAAAAAACATTAATCAACCGTCTGATAATAGTAGTGCATGCACTCTTGAACTTGGACATATTTATGATCCAGTTTTGAGAATCTTTTCCAAAGAGTCATTCACATCGACTAAATTAATTCGAATTTCGCTTCGTTTTCACACGAATTTGGATGCGTAACGCTCAAACTTTTTTAGTATCACTTGTTTTTCAGATAAAGAAAATCAAGGACACCCAGTAACGACCCTGTGACACACTCTATCAGCCGTTGACATTTCGAAATGTGTGGCCGGAAATCCAAAACTCGTAAAATGAAATACACAAAGAGCAAGCTTGCTAATGAGACCTGTTAAATTACAAAATAATTTCCAGATCAAAATAGACGTGCCGTTTGACTTAATCATCAAATAAAATACTTTATTATACTCTTTGTAGCAGTGGGAGAAACGTTTTTTACTTTTAAAATATCCACCATGTTTGTCAAATTAAACATTATTCCACTCAAAAACTACTTAAGAGTTTATTCGAAAGAATATTAAATCTCACCGGAATAATATCGAAGTATGACACCTTTTCAGACAATTAACATTGAGCACTATTTATCCACTTCCCGCTAACACGCGAGTAGCATCGGACCGTGACACGTGTTCCATCGATCTTTCTTTTTCTAACAGTTTAAATATTGCATTATCATGAATTATTTTTGATTGTTTTGTGAAATTCATTGAAATGTATGGATATAATGATACGCGAAAAAAGGCTTTTATTTATAACTGTGAAACACTGATGGAACGCGTACTGACATGCAAAGTTTTTTGGTTATTTGAATTTACTAAAAATTGACAGGCTGACGAATTTGTTAGAATTTATCCATAACTTGGTTCTGTCTAGCAAAGTTCACGTTAAATCAGAGAAAACAGCGGGTGATTGCTCTGATAACAGCACACTTTGTTACAAAGCCAATAGACGTTGACTAGATCGTTATGCAAATACGCGAAACTTATATCCTACAGATACAAAGAATAACGATTTGATCCATTTGACTCACCAAAAACTTTGCGAAAACTGTTGAGGATATTAATTTGAATAAAATGTTCTAGCCCCGCATTTCGTGACGCACACGCGCGTACTTTTGCCCTTCAATAAAACTCGCTCTGCGATCGCACGAAACGGCAACATGAAACATAATTATTTATTCACGTTTTTTAAATTTAAAATAAGTTCGTCAAATGCCAGAGGAAACGGAATTAAGTAATTTAGAAAAACACACTTGCTTAGCAGATTATTTTTTGAACGAACAAATAAGACGTTTACCTGAGCGATACGTCTTTGAGTTCGAACCAACGATCGAAACTTGCTGGAGTCAATTGTCAAAGACGACTCCTGGGTGTAGCAAAACAGCTTCTAAGCATCAGCTAAAGAGATTATTATTCGACCGCATCAATAATGACACTTTTTATCTCTTTTCCAGCCGAGCGTCTCTCTCTCTCTCTCTCTACTCATTTTTCCCTTCATCACCCGCGCACGTAATTTAAAATGCATGAACTTCACGTGCTCGTAGACGCTTTTTTCTTTATCGTTTAACATAATCGTGATAAGACAGGGGCACAGAGAGGCACATTCATACGCCTTTTCGTACTCATATACAAGTATACATATTAGAGCCAATTTAGTCACACGATCTTGGCCGATGGCTCATGTCTATCTCTGCGTGCGCGCGTAGTTTGCGGTTTTACGGTCGAGACGAATTTTACAATCAACGGCTTATCGCACGGTGGTTTCATTAGCGTTATCTCCGAGCGCTGTATTCTGTGCGTGATTTGCATAAAATTTCGCGCCCACCACGCAGCGCCTCGTCACGATTCGAAGCGCTAATTTTTGTTGACTTTTGGTACAACGTTTCTTTTCGCAACCTCTGTTTGATTTGCTCATCGAACGATCGATAATTCATCGCTTCGGGACTCGTGGACGTACAATTTTGATTTTTCGCTCGCCCCAATTTTTTTTTTTTTCCCCCAATCGAATTTCTCGTCAAATCACGAACGGCTGGGGCAACAACCCGGTGACCACCTGAGCAAACGAAATTTCGGCCGCGGGCTTATTCATCATCAGCATCGAAATACAAGCAGTGTATCGCGACGGACCGCGGAATTTCGGGGCTCACAGTGTCAAAAATGTTGACACGAGCGTGAATAATTTTTCGGCGCGCTCTCGGCACTTTCCTTCTCCAACGTTTGAGAGATAATGCCAGCCGAGCACAATGATAGAAACGGCTGAACCTTGGCAGAGCGAACGATCGTCGTAAAGTTCCGCGCTAAGCTGCCACTGATAGGAAGAATCTTTGCTCACCGCGCGAGCCATCATGCCGATATCTCAGTCCTGCCAATGACGCTGCGTCTTGCGCTCGGAAGAACACGAAACTCCCCGGCTCGCTCTCAGAGTTTTTTTCGGATTTCTTCTGAGACCGTCACAATGACACCGATAATGATAACACACCAGCTGTTCGCCCTTCTGCTTCTGAGCCTTCCGAACGCCGCCTTCGTCTCGGCCGAGATGGAACTCAAACTACTGAACGTCGTAAGTTCTACTGCGAATCTCTTGTACCCCGCTATACATATATTATAGTCCATCGTCAAAAGGGCCGAACGTTTTTCAGCTCTCCGGCAACAAGTTCTACGTTCCCGACTACAACCACTCCTCGTCCGCATTCAGAGTCCCGAAGAACCTGAGCTACGAGTACTTTGCGAGCAGAGCCGTGGATGTGCCGAACGTAAGTATACCACCATCATCACCCTCACCACCGTGGTCCTTGTTCTGCCAACCAACGTTGTTCGTCCAGAGCGTCAAACGGGACCTGCACAAGCTCGGGGTCGACCTGAGAGATAGGTACGATCGTTTTCTCGGTCCACTCTACACGGCCAGGGCAATGCTGATGCGAACGACGGAGTACCCCGTGTCGATCATAGCCGGGGAGCTGATGAACGCCGGACTGTGGCCGCCGGTCGGGCCCCAGATCTGGAAGACGGACCTCCTCTGGCAGCCCATCCCGTTCGAGTACGACGAGGAGTCCATCCTACTTGGCACATTGTGTCCCAATTTCCGACTGGAAACCAGCGGCGTCCTCCAGGACCACGACCAGCTCGTCGGCCTATTGCGCGACACCGGCGAGATCCAGATATCCACTCTGCTGGAGATGCCCTCCCTGTACTACGCACTGGAAAATGCCGTAAGCCTGCATATGTATAGTACGTGTCCAAAGACTCGCGCGGCTCCACGCGAGTTAGACCACGTGAGTTTGGATTCCAGGTGCAGCTGAACCAAACCCTGCCAAAGTGGGCGACGAGCATCTTTCCGAGAGGGAGCCTCCTCAACGCGACCCTCGCGGCCTACGATCTGCTTTCGCAGACGAGGGCGCAGAGACAGCTGAACGGCGGCGCGTTCGTTAAGGCGATCCTCGGTGGCTTTGGAGATGACGCGACCGGCGAGCGCAAGATCAACGTTTACAGCGCCGACGATCGGCTCTTCGCTGGAGTCTCGAGGATCCTCGGCAAACCGCTCCGCGACGTGCCGGCTTCCGGCGCGGCTCTGATCTTCGAACTCTACGCCGAAAATGGCGAGCGGTTCGTCAAGGTACGACCGAGGGACCATCAAGTATTGATTTTTTTCTCTCCGATTCTCTCCAGCTCGACGTGAATTTGCAGATCCTCTACTACACCGGAGCGAAGGAGGCCGAGTTCCTTCCCCTGCGGTTGGCGGGCTGCGATGTATTATGTCCCGTCCGAAACTTTACGGAGCTGGTGGCGGATGCTCTGCCCGAGGATGGTATTGCACTGTGCTGCTCGACAATTTCGACGAGTAATTCTACGACTTCGGACCAGCCTGGTGGTGATTCAAAGGACTCCTCTTCCACGAACCTTTCCAACTCCCTGCTTCTCGTCCTTTCGCTCGCTCTGATTTTTGCCACTCCCGGTATATCCCATCGGTCGTAGAATTTACATGTGCCTTTTTGGTTGGCAAATTAGTTATATGATTGTTATGTATAAGGAATTTTTGGTGCTCGAGTGCCCAGTGGCAGAAGTATTTTTCAGTAATCATAGTATTATTAAAAGAACTTACTGTTTTCATTGTGGATGTATCCCAAGACCTTAACGAGCACTGGAATCTCGAAGAACCACAATTGAGAGATTGGATCTGCGGGAGAATTGCTCGCTTCAAAAGTCAACGGTAGATTGAGGCACATCGTCGTGTCTTGTGTTCCACCTCAGATTTATAACGTTATTGAAGAAATCAGGGTGATAAGGAAGATACTTAGGTAAAAGAAGATGAAGAAAAAGAGGTTTCAGTAAAAGTTTTGGACACTTTACGAAACGACGTTGTTATGGCCAGTTCGAATTTTATAATTTATACTAATTCAATGTGTACTTAATTATGAAAAATAAATATGAAACGTTCTCAATATTTCTTTGACCCAATATTCCCTCGGGTGGGAAATCGCAACTTTCGACTCGCTACGCCGACCGAAAATTCCATAACTTTTTATAAGTTTGACAGTATATTCAGAAGAATAATAGAAAGTCAGATATAAATTTTTAGATCCTTTCACTATACCGTTTTTTAGATATTACGTGACAAAAAAATCGCAATTTAACATGTAACCTTATGGAGGCGTCACATGAAAATCGACTTTATAGAAAAATGGTCTGTATAATTCGCCCAAATATTTTTTGCTTGACTGAATACCATAAAAGAAAGATTATATTCAATTTTCAGAGGGATCCACTACTTACATTTACAATAAAATAAAAAAAACAGTGTCAGA